>OMNV01009390.1:0-28500 GCA_900303265.1 Brotula barbata
AATTCATTAAATAAATATCTTTAATGCTTGGGCCATCACTGTTGGTGTTCGGGCGATATGGACCCATTCACATCAAGTCACAACTCCCACTCAAACAACTTAATGAATCTGGCATCATTATCAGGATAGCATATCTGGATAAACGGCTCTGTCCCATTAGCCAGTTTTACTCTTGTCTCTGTTTTGGCTGTCTAATTCCTTGGTCCCTGTGGACGGCTTTGTTTGACTTAATCCATGAGATTTGTTGGCCTGTTTCATTTCTGCAGCTCTGTAATGACTGCAAGTCTCTTTAGAAATGTCGATTTCACGCATTATTTTGTTTTGCACATTCCTCACGTCCTCTTACACACGAGGATCTCACACACACTGATTGCCTCTCTGTTGGTAGAGCCGAGCCATCTTTCTTGTTGTCTTTTTTCTGGGTTTATGTTGAATTTGCTTGCGTGTGTTTGTCACATGTCCAAACTGATATTCTACTAACACAGGGGTTTTCAACCAGTGGTCCATGGCCCCTCAGTGATCTGTGGAGGTATAGCAGGTGGTCTGTGAATGTAACTTCACTACAGTCATTTTTATGTAATTTGATTTTAAATTATGTTATTAGTTTTGTTGCACAAATCCATCTTAATACAGTTCTGCAACTCCTACTCCCTCTGTGAAGATGCTTGAATGGGGAAAATGACATCAGACTGTTCCCGTCCACCACTGGATGGACAAGAAGAAACAGATTGTGTGTGTCTCACAACGGTCAAAAACCCACCAATAAGTAAGAAAATAACCTCATCTCATGCCCCGTCCCCACCCCCCACATCAGAGGTGCCCAGGTTCTGAGTCAGGAAGGAAGGGGTTCCATGGGACAAGATAGGTTTAAAACCCCTCCACTAACAAACAGGCCAACAATCAAACTGGACAAATCACATCCACTCTCCCACACTGGTAGAGTTCATGATGCTGTTATGAGTCTGACATCTTAAATTGATTCTCTTGTCTGTCTGTCTGTCCCCTTGTCACTTGGCCCAAGTGTGACAGCGCCTCTCATACCGTCCACGCTGATGATGCAGCAGCAGCAGCTAACTCAGCCGATGCAGGCCTGCGTTACCAAACGGCTCCAGTGATGAAGCTCTACCAGAGCCAAGACTCCATGCTGGAAGTGATTAGGAGACACAGTTAACAAAGACTTACTGCTCGCTTTACAAGAGGACGAACGATTCCCAGTGGGATCCATCATGCACCTGACTACATCCACTTGTTCAGTGATATAATTAATGATTTCGATGGCGACGTTTGTTTTCGAGGTTTTGTATGTGTGTGTGGGCTTTTGGAGCTTGACGTTGACGTTGGATTTTTGGATTTTGTATATTGGCACCATTCGGCAGTGAAAGCCGATCCTACCCAGACCTTTAGCCTGACACACACCAGCGCTCCAGCCAGTTTATCAAGTCGAACAAGTGCATGTCTGAGCGTGCATGTCTGTTTTTCTGTCTGTCTAGGGTCTCTCTCTCTTTCTTACTCTCTCCTTCTCTCCTTAGTCTTGCCTGCTTTTTTCCTCTGTATATCTCCCTCCCTCACCAAGAGAGGGTGAATTACCAGTGTGGAAGGGGTGAGCGATCCTCTGCTGCACACACCACCATATATAGGCAGCAGACATTAGGTAAACGCTAGGTAGACGTTAGGTAAACTCAAAACAGGCACTACTCAGTCAGCTACTTTATTCGTAACACTGATACGCTTCTCTGAGCTGGCAATGTGTTGGGTACATGGCACTGTGCAGGCTGTGTGGATGGATGTGGGAAGTGAATGGCAGGTGTATGAGAAACAATGTTTGTGTGTGTGTTTGGAGTGATGACTGTGAATTAGACTATTTGCACACATTAGCACACTGTCGAATAAGAAATACCCAGCATAAAACACCTGAACTTCCTTAGAATAAACATTGGTAATACATTTTTTTTGTTTGATGATGTTTTTTTTTTCTCACTGGCCAAATGCAGATGACGTGATGTCATGTCTACAGATTTTTTACTGCAGTAACAATGTAACAATCATCCATCAGATAGTAAAAGTCAGAGGTAAATGTCAGGTTTTTGTGTATTCTCTTTGAATTATAGTGAAAAGGCTCCTTTCTACACTCATCCTTTTACACACACACACACACACACACACACACACACACACACGCAAACACTTTGCTCCAACCTATCTAGTTTGAGGTCTATGAGCCGTGTTACCTTGTCTTTGTTGGAAAAAGGCAGCGTGTGAAGTGGAAATAAATGACTACACCCAAAAAAAGTTGTATAGAAGCACGATCAACACAGAAATGTTTCTCTGAGCGGTGTGGCTTAGTGGGTAAGAGTGACCACCTAGTGATTGAAAGGTTGCCAGTTCGATCCCCTGCTCCTCCACGTCAAAGGTCCTTGAGCAAGACCCTAACCCCAAATTGCTTTAATTTTGGTTTCCCTTCACATCACATGTCACCGCTCATCATGTGACACACAGAATATTTTAATTGGTAGCCTCGTCTCTAGAACAGCTGCTGTATTAATGTAGATAACGTAAACATAAACAGAAATAACTGACCCGTTCCTGTTCAGTCAGTATTCATTTTTTTAGTCATCTTTGCTGTGAAAATGATGGTGTAATTGAAAACATTGATTCCTCTCACTTGTTTAGACAACCATGTCTAATAATGATTATAAAACACATCTAGATTCATTTTTGATTTATATAGTAACCTTCCTATATCAAATGCCAAACAGAGAAAGTGCATCAGTAAATTGACATTGTCTCAATGTGTTTGATAAAATGTAATATTTTGGCCAACATAGTGAAGTAAAGGTCTTCAAGAATGGTTTTCGTAGAGGTGACTAGCTTTCCCATAATCATTTGTGAAAATAAAAAAAAACATTTAGGAATACATTCTTCTACTTTTATAGTTGAGTAGAGAGACAGAGAAGAAGAACAGGGATCAGAGAGGGGAAGATATGCAAACAGGCCAGGACAGGCCGGAATAAAACCTGTGCCGCTGCATTATGTGTTAACCTGTGAGCCACTGAGGGTGTCCGTTGTTGTGAAAATTTGATTGTGGTTCTAAGCTATTATTACAAATCTACACTTCTCTAATTGAACATTAAAGTAAAGCAAGTAAATTCCAGTGAAATTTGCTGGTGAGGAGAGTTGTGTAAAAGTCGTTTTTCCATTCACCGGGTGTAGGCAAACATAACTCGAGCAGGTTACTAATGTTGCTCTGAGTGTGCTGAATGTGTAACTAGGTATTTTGGCGCTTTAGTGTTCATATGAACATAACATAACATGTCAGGACTGTGAGTTATTCAGCTTGGGTTTGAGTTATTCTGCCGCCTAGTGGCCAAAGCGATGATTGCAGCTTTGTTTTCTTCTCTTTCTGTTGGAGAATGTGAAGTGTTCTGTTAGTTATTTTGCAGTCTTACATGGCCCAAATAAGCAGACTTGGTATGCTGGTAGAAACCCTTCACAGAAACAGAGAGAGCGTGCAAAAACAATCTCAGCCAAACCCCTCATGTGAGCCAACCGTGGTGTTGCTTAGATGCTGGCAGTGAGTTTGCATGTCCACATGCAGGTGTGGAGAGCAATTATGTCAGTCAAGACGGACACAAGTGTAGAGGAAAGTTGCACTCAGAGTGAGTAAACAGGTCAGTTTTTCTCACTATAAAAACTCATCCTGGTTTCTATGAATACTTTCACTGTTACAGGCTGTTCGACACCTGTGATGCTCCGTTATTGCCACATTTAAAATGTATTTACTTTGCAAAAGTACACAAAAAGTAGAGAGAAGGTGCGAGGACAACACAGTTAGTATAAAATGTGCTGCTCTGTGTAAATTACTCTCTGTGTGCCTGACTTAAGGCTATTTATAAGAACTTTTTTGGAATACAAATATAAACTAAATATCATCTGGAACAGTTAAACCCCATTTTTTGTGCATGTTCAGCTTATGGTGGATTCCGTTTTAAATTTGTGAGATTAAAAACTCCCTGTAGTTACAAGTTTCTCTGTTGTCTGTTTTTAAATTTACTGCATGCCACACATGACCAAAAATTCATGCAGATATAAGCACCGAGGGGCTTTTTCACCCTTTTTTCATAGCTCTGTATTATTTCACTACATAACTATGTAAGCTTTAAACACAAAGCAATGAAACTACAGTTGCGACCAATTATGGCTCAGGTAGGACCGCTTCTCTCCCTCTCTCTCCAGCACGCACACACAAATCCACGCACGTTCTCATTTAAGCATACACAGCATTACAAAAATGCAACACGCAACTTTTAATTATTGGATAGAAGTCAAAGGCAACAGTTGCTGGATGATCACATTTCAGAAACATTCACCACAGTCCAAACTGATTTCAAATCAGCCGCTGCCACTGTTTGAATGAATCGGTTATGATAAACTGTTGGCAACGATTTCATGAAAGAAGCTCATGGATACAAGACAACAAGGTCACTAATGTAGGGATGAGGCCATGAGCCACCAGGCCACAGGTGATTATTGTCTAAAACATGGGTAAAATTTCAATAACATTGATTTAGCATACACCCACATCCTCCCAGAAGACACCAGATTATTCTTCTAATGTCCATTAATCAACTGTGAAGCTGCCAAAGATGAGCACATCACCTTCTATAAGTGGAGACAGAGCAAATCTTTCTCTCTCAGCTTTCCTCACTTTCTCCAGTTTAGGTTCAAGCATCTCATTTTCTTAATCTTTTTCCAGGCTGATTACCTCAAGACAAAGAAAATGTTTCATCTGCCCTAGGGATCTGGCCAAACATGGAGAACAAGACACAATCAAATCAACACCACAACCGCCAGATGAAATGAAAACAGTGATTGTTTCCAGGTATCCCTATGCGTGTGTCTTTACAGCAGCGATGATGAAAGTAACTGGGATCGGGGAAAACCAGGAGGCTGTGGACGGAGCTCCTTTTTTGGCAGGTGACTTCATGGTAACATGACATCCTTGATGACATCTGTTAAAACGATGAGGCTCTATTCTAAAATTTGAGATAACAACCACATAGAGACACGTTGTCCCTCGGTGAGTCAGCCTGGAAGAAGCAAAGGAACACAAACGCTGCCACACTTCCAGGCCCGAGAGGTCATCCGTACTGAAATGATTACTCTTATGCTACTTTGAGACTCTTTTTAAAAGGCATCCATCAAATCATGACATTACATCAGTGCTTCTCCATCTTTTTGAGGCATGTACCTCCTCTGAGAAAACCAAAACATCGAAGTACCAACCCTGAGACAGATCACAGGAAGACCTCATGTGGCACGGCTGCTGAGCCAAACGTGAGAAGTGAACTGCACTCGTGCTAAAGTAACAAAATCGCCATAGATTTCAATTGTTCTCTTGTGGAAACTCCATATAACCAGCAAGTGGCAGGTACCTCAGGTAGCACAAGCGTTACAGCTTGAGAAACACTGCATTGTACAGTATGTACACTATGTGTTAGACTAAGTGGTTGATATATCTGTAAAAAAATCTAATCTTTCATGTTTTGCTCTGTTCCACTACATACTGGCTCTTTTTTAATCTATTTTGTTCTTTCATTCTTCTCGTCCCCCATACTTAGTGTTAATTGTGCAGTCTTTTCTTAGGATGTGCAGAAAATTCACTGGTCGGACAGTTTAGACTTCTCTCAGACTGTAATTGTTCATTAGGTCTATCAATGAGATCACACTTTTCCTCTCTATACATACTGTATATATATATATATATATATAAATTTATTTCCGAGGACAATGCACATTAATAGTTGTGCCACTTAGCCAACACGTCTAGTTTAGTCTGTAGTCTCTATTAATTACCATAAATTGCACAAAACTCCTCCAGCCCAGCTGTGCAGATATTCATGTGGATTCAATGAACGTGTTTCGTACACTGACACCCAAATCTTATATCACACCGTTGTTATGTTCCATCTCCTTTAACTTGACACTCTTTACTCTTTCCACAATGACTGTTGTCTCATTTTGAGGTGTACGAAAGAGAGAGAAGGAGGGGCGCCCATCTTTTGCAATTCACACACTCTCTCTCTTCTGTTTCTCTACCTCTCAGACCCCCACCACTACCACCAACAGCCAACCCACCCAGCCTCCACAATCTCTGTTTTTTGGCAGTAGTGGACCAAATAAATGCAGCCAGGCGCTTATTGGGGGGTTAGAACAACCCATTTTACTTTAATGATGTGACTCTCTCTCTCTCCCCCTCTATTTTTGTGTGTGTCTCTTAGCCAATTACGCAGTGTCCCGTCTTGCATCCTGTCCCCCCCCCTTTTTTTTCCTTTTTTCACTCATTTTCCCTCCTTCTTTTTCAAGGCCTTGTTGAGCCCTGTCAGGCTTACTGGGGATAAAACCTGGAGCTTGGGAGAGCAGAGGGACATTTAGGAGCACGATGGGGAGAGGAACGGTGACCACATACCTTCAAGGAGTTCTTCTCCTGGCTCTGTGGAAGCCTTCAATACAAGGAGGTGGGTCCCCTTCACTGCATGTGTGCATCACTCAGCAGGGCAGCACCTGTAACAGGTGGGGGGTGGACTTTTAATTTAACAGCGCTGGAAAGGGATGGTTGTTTATGGTGCATTTTTGAGAATGATGATGATGAATTTCAGATTGTGGGAGAAATTGGCTGTTGCAATTCTATTAGTTGTGTTATTTATTGGTGATGATGAAGATGAAGGTAGCGTTGTCTACTGACATTTTCACCAGAATGCAAACAAGCACTGCATGAAATGATGATCTACAGACGAGATCATTTCAGTGTGGCTTTACTCATTTATATATCTCAGGAAAGATATGAGAGTATGCTCGTCGTCATGTTGACCTATAATTAGGTCAGTCAGATGTCAATCAGCGAGCAGGTTCAGTGCAATGGAGTGCAAGGTCAGCTGTGCCCGATTCTGGACTGATCTTGAGTCAGCTTCCCCTCTGTGCTTTTATTTCCCTGCATTACCTTTTGATGACATTTTTTGTGGACTGATTGAAAATTTTGTTGCTCTTATTTTACACACAAAAAAATATGGTTCAGAATTTCCAATAAAGCTTAAAAGTTTGAAGTAAACCAACACGTTAAGTCTTGAGGTGGAAATCCTAGTCCTTTGGCAAAGCTCAGTTTTACTAATAAACCTATTTGTTGTCCTTTATAAATCTCTTCATGTCAGCTCTTCCTGCTCTTGTTAGTGCAGTTCACTCATGATGCAAAGCTTTCTGAATCCATCCAGGCTCAGGTTGGGCTGATGCACATTTTTGTGTCATTGTTCCGGTTGAATGATTAATTGCACACTTAAAATGTAACATAAATATGATTTAATGGCAGCATCTGTGACATTTATCTAAAAAGCATGTGCTGTGACTTCAGTGATATAAACAAGGTTAATCGTGCACATTTAGACATTCAGCCATTAATATCTTGAACTGTAATAAAATCACGACTTTCTCCTTTTTGATTCATTGTAACTGTTAGTATTAGTATTACATTATGAGCAGAGGAATGAAATAAAGAGCATGTTAATTGTTTTCCGCATTGAAGTTTTATTGCTCTAATACAGATATAAACAGTATATCTTCTTCATTTGATTCACTGCCATATCCAGCTACTGTTTTATGTTATGTTCTTGTGTAACACACTCCCAGTGGTATGTGTGTATAACGCCAGCTGTACCATGCTTGTTTTCAAAACAGATCGTTCTCAATGTTTTTGGAAAAGCTTTTGTCCCGCAGAACCCAGCGGGCAGAGCTGAATGACTAACAGTTTAGTTATTTACTGCACGTTGTTAACGTGCTGTATATGGCATCACTGTGAGATCACTAACACACATTCTTTAGGAATCCCCGCAGACCTCTACTTTTCACATCTGGGCCACGAGTTCTTAAAAACTTCTCCTTTTATAGTTGTTTGCAATCCATGTCTCTATTTTTGGCCGTTTAAAAAGAACATAGGTGCAGAAAAGTGTGAGAATTATGACCACAGATACATGCCTTTTGGATGAAGGGGTGTTTCTTATCAGAGCGGAGTGCATGCACACACACGCGCGCCCACACAGACTAACTACACAAAGCACTCACTCTGTTCCATGGTTCTCTCTGCTAGAGCATCTGATCTCATTCAATGCATGCAGTTCTTCATATTTTGTCAAAGGAAATGGTTTTTATTATGAGTTGGCAAACAGCAGAGATCCTCGCTTCATTAGTCCTGACAGATGACTCACTTCGTTCCACAAATTGTGTCATTGAGTCCAGAACACTAAAACAGAGCTCATAATTAGACTATTATGTACACATAGCTGACACAGAAAGCTGAGAACAAATCTAATCACTGCCCCCCCCACACCCTCCCACAGTTTCAGATGACACAACACCAGAAGTGGCAGTATAGGAGTACATGTACTCCTCAAGTGCTGTACTTCAGTACAAAGATCATGTGCCTTTATTTTACTTAAATGTTTTAGAATCGTGCAGCTTTATTTGTAATCCAATAAATTTATCAAAGCACTAAATTCTTTATAAACTGGCTTTGTGTGTCAGGTGTGTATGTACCTGCCGGTGGAGCTGGAGCTGGCCTGGGAGCTGGTGCAGGTCCTGGAACCGGCTTTGGACCAGGTGGAACTGGAACTGGCTTTGGACCAGGTGGAACTGGAACCGGTTTTGGCCCTGGAGGAGCAGGGACTGGATTTCAGCGCGGCGGAGGAGGAACCACAGCTGGAACTGGAGTTGGTGGAGCTGGCACAGGCGTAGGAGGCTTTGGACCAGGAGCTGGTGGAGGTGGAGGATAATTTTAAACATTAGTCTGCTTATGGTTCTAAAATACATACTGACGGGTTTCCCTAAGAGAATGCAGAAAATTATAACAAGGCAGCACACATAGTCCTCGGTATTGGTTTCATATGCATTTGTGCTCATTAAAAACCCTGCTTACACATGTAGGATTGTGTCATAACTCACACAATAGCCAAACATCAATTTTTCAATGTATTTTGTTTAAATTACATCAGTTGCTGGAGGAATTCCAGGTTGCAATCCAAACAAAACAGAAGGTGTGTTTTTAGGGCTCACACATAATGAGTCCCTTATGCTGCTTTCTATCTGGAGTCGAGTCAAGGACAGTCCTCAAGAAATCAATAGTGTGTACTTATGTATCACATTATCCCTGCAGTTAGGTGGAATCATGTTTAACATGGGTCACTTCTACTGAAAGAAAAACCTAAGATAATGGTTGGGTCAGTTTAGAATCCAGAGAATTTTATAAAATTGGGCGCAGGGGAGCGTACAGAAACACCGGCAATCTGTAAGTCTACCTAAAACTCTTTTTATGTATCCTTGCCACTGTGTCAACATAAGTATCGACTGCGAGGTTGTTGGTCATTTGTAACCCTGGGAGTTTATACATGCAGTTGTGTATTTTCTGGTAAAGTCTTCCCGCCGTGTCCCTCAGGTACCTATGGTGGCCAAGGACCAGGAGGATATGGACCAGTAGGAGTTGGACCGGGAGAAGTTGGACCGGGTGGAGTTGGATCAGGTGGTTTCAGGCCTGGATCCTTTGGTCCTGGCGGTGGTGGACAAGGAGTTGGACCTGGAGGAGCTGGGCTTGGTAAGACCAAGATGATCACCTTTTTATTCTAAGATGAGTATAAAATAAAAAATTTCCATCATTAATAATTACTTCCATTTTTTACTGCTTTTGCTACAGGGGCTGGTGGAAAACCTTCTAAAACTGGTAAGAGAAACCATGAATCTACTGTAAATGAAAATATTAAAACTAACCACATCCAGTAGAATACCCAACATAAATTTTGAGTTTCTTCAATGAGGACAAACATTCAGTGAGTTGTGCGGTGAGAAGCTTTGAACGCTGGCAGATCTTTGGTGAAATGTCTTGGCAACAAACTGTGGATGGTTCCTTGTCTTTCATTTGTCTCTTGGAGGTGGCTATGGTGGCCGTGGAGGAGGGTCTGGAGGGCTTGGAGTTGGAGGAGGACTGGGACCTGGCGGATTTGGGTCAGGAGGAGTTGGACCAGGAGGAGTTGGACCAGGTGGTGTAGGTTCCGGTGGCTATGGAACTGGAGTAGGCCCTGGTGGCTTTGGAACGGGTGGCCAAGGCGCAGGCAGTGAGTTTTCTTCTAACATATCTAACATATATCAAGAGTCTTTACAGGGCCGTCCTAAGAAACTGGGCTCTTTAACAAGTGTAAACCCTGGAAAATCAGGTATGGAGGCCCAGTATTGTAGGCATGTAACAGTTGTTTGATCAACATGCAACATGTGTTAATGTATCATCCTACACTGTTGGGCACACCAATCAATCAATCAATCAATCAAGCCCCCTGCTGGCTGGTGAGTGAGCGTCCTGTTAGTATCTGTATTTTTCACTGAGCGAGGCAGCTGGCAGGTCAGGACAGACTTGGCCTCTTGGAAGGAAAACATGCATTTTCGCTCAGTGTGCAGCATATCACAAAAAGGGGGAGTAAAAGTGTATCCAAACGTTTAGATTTTCTACACATGAAACCTTTGCAATGTTTCAATTCACTCCTTACAGTAATAAAAAACCTTGAAATGATATGTAATAAAGTATGTATTACATATACTGTAATAATATATTATGATTAGATTATAAGTTAGTCATACAAAAATCTGGATAACTTTTAGATTCAGATGATAAATAGATTAGTCGTGTTAAAAACGGACGGACAAACGGATGGACAGACAGACGGATGGACAGACGGACGGACAGACAGACAGACAGACAGACAGCAGAGACTTAATTCATCGCGCAGGAAATTCCAGAATAAAGTATAAATAAAAATAAAATTACCTGGAGGACAAATCATATGGACACTACATTACTGTTACAGTAATGTAGAGATAACAGTACTGCTAGTGCTGCTACCACCAGATAATGGCACACATAAACTGACGAGCTCAGACATCCGATATGTTAACTGACCTTCACAATAAGTGGAAGTTCTCTTTACTGCACACATGGACCAGTGCTCAGCCCCTCTACTGTAAATATTGTTCTACTGGCCAATTCAATGTAGCAGGATCAGGATAGCATACATGTACCATTATTTCATTTCCTCATTACTTCAAGGTTATTGTTGAGGTGGTTCCCACCCACACACACACACACACGCTAATGCATGTAATATGGCAGGTCGCTGATAAAGAACGGAAGTGATCACGTCAGTGCAAGACAGATTTGCTTTGGAATTTCAGACTCTGTTTTTCATCCTGCAAACATCGGACTTATGCTGGATGAGGAATGTTGGTGATTTTATCCAAAGGACTTTGAGAGGTTAAGCCTCAGCTTTGTGGGACCTTTTGAATTCTGCAGATTTTGTGGCTGGGCAGAAAATGGGTTAGTGGGAACACAAGAAACAGTTTTGAATGTCAAATCTTCCAATTTACAAAAAGTCTAGCGTCACAGCTGAGAACGTTATCTATCCACACTACACAAAAATGTCCACAACGTGTGTCTGCACTGCCCTGCTCCACCCTAAATAGATAGGGAGATAGGTAGATAGGAAGATAGAAAGATAAGTAGATAATAAGTAGATAGATAGATCGAGCAATGATAGGGAAGCATCTATTGACATGACACAGTAATTAAAAGAAAAAACAAGTCAGTGGAAACATCAAATAAAAATACAAAAAAAAAAAATTCCAATCTAAGTTGTGCATTATTTAGGAACTAAAGGTAAAACTGGCCACATTTGTCATTTTCTTGTTCAACGTTTATTATCAGTTCATTTTGAGAGGTGACTTTCCCTACATTGTCCCTTTCTGCAGCCTTGTAACAAACCAACCCAAAGCCAAATCCCATGAGAGAGCAGATTTAAGGTTTGAAAGTCAGTTATCCATGCTTCAAACTCATTTCAGAACTTCTCTGGAAACAACCTAATCCATGTGAGGTTAACCTTTTAGCAGCTATCATAGATGTACTCATGTATAACATGCGGACGGGGTGGAGCCCCACAGGGACACACATTGGATTCATTAATGTATGATGTAGTTTGTTGTACTAGAAAGTACTACGTGTTGTTTCTCTCTGATCTGCCTATTAGGATATGGAGGCCTTGGAGCAGGGGGTTTGGCTGGTGGAGTGGTTGGAGCAGGAGGCCTTGGGGCTGGCAGAGGCCAGGCCGGTGCAGGACCAGGAGCCGGTGGTCTAGGAGCTGGAGCAGGCTACGTACCTGGAGGTCAGTAGCTTTGATATACAAATAAAGATTCTTGTGAGTGATCATTTATTTTGACTTGTTATTGCTTTGTCAAAAAAATACTTGAGAATGAGTCTTGATAAATGAAGGATTTTTATGAATCTATCAATGCTCTGTCCTGTCCCAGGTGGCTTTGGAGGAGGTTACGGCCCAGGTGGAACTGGGCCAAAACCTCCTAAAACAGGTAAAATAGTTTAAGTTGGCGACACAAAGTTAAACATTACAATGTTAACATCACTGAAATGAATGACTTCTATTTTCCATCTTCAGGAGGGGCTGGGACAGCACTTGGAGGAACAGGTTATGGTCCTGGTGGTGCAGGAGGAGTAGGCCCTGGTGGTGCTGGATATGGACCTGGTGGTGCAGGATTTGGACCTGGTGGCGCAGGAGGAGTAGGCCCTGGTGGTGCTGGATATGGGCCTGGTGGTGCAGGAGGAGTAGGTCCTGGTGGTGCTGGATTTGGGCCTGGTGGTGCTGGAGTAGGTCCTGGTGGAGCTGGATTTGGACCTGGTGGTGCTGGAGTAGGTCCTGGTGGAGCTGGATTTGGGCCTGGTGGTGCTGGAGTAGGTCCTGGTGGAGCTGGATTTGGGCCTGGTGGTACAGGGGGAGTAGGTCCTGGTGGAGTTGGATTTGGGCCTGGTGGTGCAGGAGGAGTAGGCCCTGGTGGAGCTGGATTTGGGCCTGGTGGAGCTGGATTTGGGCCTGGTGGAGCTGGATTTGGGCCTGGTGGTGCAGGAGGAGTAGGCCCTGGTGGTGCTGGATTTGGTCCCGGAGGAGCAGGAGTGGGTCCTGGAGGAGCTGCACTACCAGCAGGAGGTGTAGTAGATTATAAGATTTAAACATGTATTTAAATATGTAACATTATGCCAACAAGTACCTGAGGGGTAAAAAATTCTTATGTTCCAGTTCCGGTTCTGCCACAAACTGGTGTTTCTGTTGGTGGACCTGGAGGAAAGAACAAAGCTTCTAAAAACCAAGTGCCAGGTAAATAAAGACTCTGAGTATCACATTAGTTTATGGTGAACCAGATCTTCTGGGTGACTATGTTGAGGTCTTGTATATGTTGTCTCATAGGGGTAGGGGTTCCTGGACTATATCAAGGTGGATATTTGCCTGGCCAAGGTATGTTTGGTGTAAGAAAGTGTGTCTTTATCGATGTTTTCACCTAAAAGGCATGCAATGAAATGTACAACTGTTAATTAACACTGAGAACATAATTGGTGGTGCAAATTGTCAGCATCTGTGTCATAAGATTGGTAGAAGTATGTGTGGTCAAAAGCACACAGACTTGCTTTGTCTCTAAGTTGCTTGATTTTCCTTTGAACTTTCCTGTAGGTTTTGGAGGCCGTGGAGTTCTTCCTGGAGTGGCCACAGGTGCTGGACTTGCACCTCAGACTGGTGAGTTAATGGGATCGTTGTTATTGAATCTGTGAGGAAGGGCAAAGGCAGGTACAGGACAGTGAAATCATTGTTTTCTGTGTATAATGATACTGTACTGATGCACTGATAAAAAGCAAGGTTCGTGCAAGGTTCAGTCAAGGTATTCACATCAAGGGATACGAGAGTAGTTGTGTAAACATCTTGAAAATACTCAAGATGGAAATCTCTTGGGCTGCTGCTCTCTGCGTTTTAACAAACAGGAATTGAAAGGCCTCGTATATTTTATGGGCAATTGAAGATGCCTGTTTTGGAAAGAATCATCCAGTAAAACTGCTGTAAAATGTTATGTATCTAAAAAAGTATTTATATCAAAGTGAATGAAACAAAACTAACGTACAAGAGGTGATTTTAATGACTCCTGCATCTGCACATCTGCAATGAAAACAAGGTGGACAAAAAGTTGCATTACAAGTTAACGAAGTTGGCTATCAGCCAGAGATCGCATCTGTGCCACTTAAGTGCCAGCAGAAAAACGCAGTCTGATGAGTACAATTTTAGGATTATTACAACATTGAATCATTGCAAATAGTTATAAATAGCCATACTTCATGTCCATTAAAATACTGTCTCTTGATTTACTCCTCACAGGGGCTGGAGTGCTGGGACAGGGTGGTGTTGCAGCCGGAGCTAACGGTAAATTTATGAATTAATGAAATCTACATAGTACCAGCTGAGTCACAGTAAAAGCGGTACTAACCAATATCAAACTTAAATGCAACGAGAACAAATTGCAAATTGAAGCTGACAACATATGATCTCCTTGTTTGAGCATCCTTGTATGTCCACCCACTCAGGTGGACGTGGACAGCAGTTACCTGGAGTTTTTCGTGGTTATCCCCTTATATCACCCAAATCAGGTAATCAAGGAAGACTGAAATACTGTAAAGTCTGCAGCCACATGTCCAGCCACATCAAGTTAATCTGTGTAAATGAGTGTAAAGCAGAGGTTTTCAACCAGTGGTCAGTGGACGTATTGCAGGTGGTCTGTGAGAATCACTTCAGTGAAGCCAGAAGCAGTAAAAAAAAATTATTTGTAAATGTACTTTTTTTTGTTGTTGTTTGAGAATAATGAAATCTGTCTACTTCAAATAGCTCTGACTGTGACAGAACTGACATTAAAGACATTATCATTGACTGTTTGAGGAGGCTTGAGCATCAGTTTCAAAAGTAGATCTTTGAGTCTGAGTGGCTCTGACAGAAAATCAATTCTAATCCCAATCAGTGATTCACTGTGCTGCCAAGAGTAGAGCGATTATGTCAGCTAATCATGCCCTAAAGTCTCAATAATGTGCCACCCCTTACACTCCTCTGGTTGTTTCTGATTCAGGAAGGTGGTCTATGGGCAAAACAAGGTTGAAAACCCCTGATAATAGTACATAATAACAAAAACCAAGGGTAAAACTATTCATATTCTCATTTTCAGGATCTGGCAAATCAAAGAATCCAGCAAAAGCTGCAGCTAAATACGGTAAAGACACGAGTTTAGATGCCAAACTTATGAATGACTGTATAAACACATTTGATGTTCATACCATGGCAGCAATAAAGTCCCTACATGTACTGTCATGGCTTACTAGGTCAAGCAGGCACTGGAGCGGGAGGACTTCCAGGAGGTGTCTCATCTGGATTAGGAGGTGGAGTTGGAACTGGAGGTGGGCCTGGTGCTATACCTGGATTTGGAGGTGGAGCAGGCACAGGAGGTGGGCCAGGAAGTGTACCTGGATTTGGAGGTGGAGCCGGAACCGGAGGCGGGCCAGGTTCTGTTCCTGGATTTGGAGGTGGAGTCGGAACAGGAGGTGGGCCTGGAGCTATACCTGGATACGGAGGCGGAGCTGGAACAGGAGGCGGGCCTGGAAGTGCACTTGGATTTGGAGGTGGAGCCGGAACCGGAGGCGGGCCAGGTTCTGTTCCTGGATTTGGAGGTGGAGTCGGAACAGGAGGTGGGCCTGGAGCTATACCTGGATACGGAGGCGGAGCTGGAACAGGAGGCGGGCCTGGAAGTGCACTTGGATTTGGAGGTGGAGTCGGAACAGGAGGTGGGCCTGGAGCTGTACCAGGATTCGGAGGCATAGCTGGAACAGGGGGCGGACCTGGTGCTGGAATAGGAGGTGGGACAGGTTTAGGATTAGAGGTAGACATGTTGTTTGAATTTATTAATAGAACCACGATTCAAGGTGCATGTATTTGTCAATTGTGTAGAGTCTTAACACTCCACGTAAGGCTTATGGGTATTTCACTGACTTGGACTATGTTTGTACTAAGGTTACGGCCCTGGCTCAGCCAAAGCGCGCAAATATGGTAAGACATTTTCCATGTTTTTTATGCAATAATGTATTGTGCAGGAGTAACAACTTTTAAAATGTGTTAAATCATTCCAGGCCAATTAGGTCAGGCAGGCACTGGGACAGCTGCAGGTCTTGGCAGTGGAGGACCAGGCGGGGTAGCTGGAGTTGGCCCTGGTACAGGAGCAGGGCCTGCCACTGGCACAGTTGGAGCAGGAGGTGGCTATGGGTTCGGTCCAGGTGGTGCTGGCACTGGCGCAGGTGGTCCAGGTTATGGAACAGGTGGCACTGGATTGGGACCAGGTGGAGCTGGATATGGGCCAGGTGGAGCTGGCTTAGGACCAGGTGGAGCTGGGTACGGGCTAGGTGGAGCTGGATTGGACCCAGGTGGAGCAGGGTACGGGCCAGGTGGAGCTGGCGTAGGACCAAGTGGGGCTGGATATGGACCAGGGGGAACTGGATTCGGACCAGGTGGAGCTGGAACAGGATTAGGAGGAGCAGGATCAAGACCTGGAGGTAAGAAAATACCTGTGAATTTAGGGTTGGTGGGAAGCTATAAAATATAGCTGAAGCGTTTGACATTATGGTGTAATGAAGAATGGTGCACTAAATCAACGTAAATCAGAATGTAAATCAATACATTGATTTGTCTTTGATACTGTTTATATTTCAGCATATGATGCCAATGCCAAAGCCCGAAAATACGGTAAGAAGTACATTTCTAATTGTGTAATCCAAGCAGTGCATGTAAACTGTTGCATGTTAGATGTAATGATCACTAAAAAAACATACAATTTAAAATTGAAGTAAAGAAATTTCTCTCCTGGTAGGTATGTTGAGTGGTGCTCTTGGAGGTTTGGGAACAGGTACTAGGGGAGTCCAACCCGGTGGTGCTGGAACAGGCTATGGACCTGGTGGAGGAGTTGGGCCTGGCGGTGCTGGTACAGGCTATGGACCTGGTGGAGGAGTTGGGCCTGGCGGTGCTGGTACAGGCTATGGACCTGGTGGAGGAGTTGGACCTGGAGGTGCTGGTACAGGCTATGGACCCGGTGGAGGAGTTGGACCTGGCGGCGCTGGTACAGGCTTTGGACCTGGTGGAGGTGTTGGGCCTGGCGGCGCTGGTACAGGCTATGGACCTGGTGGAACTGGTTATGGACCTGGAGGTGGGATCAAAAACAATATTATAAAAACTGATTTCAAAATAAACCCCCTCATATTTTTCTCTAATCTGGTTCTGTGCATTTTGCAGGATATGCTGGAGCAAAAGCTCGCAAATATGGTAAGCATTAATAAGCAAGTACCTTTGATGCTTGCTACTTGCACATCAAACATCTTACAGCAGATTTGTTAGTTTGTGTAAACTTCATCAGCAGATATTGTATCACTAATTGGCTGGACAACAACTAGCTTTATGCTATTTTATACTATGCTATGCTGTGGTGTAATGTGCTACAGTATGCCAATCGTTAAGCCAGGACAAAATGTCTTCTGAATTTACATCACAACAATAATATTATCTTTTATATGCCATAAACATGAAAGTATGGCATATAGAAACATGTTTCCAGTGTCATGAAACAAATTTAGTCTAGAATGTTGGAGATAATAGGAGAATCTTTGTGTTCATAGAAAGGTGAGATCTCTAAATACCACCTTAGTTCATATTTTCTAATAGAATTCTGTCCTCCATAGGTGCTGGAGGTGCCTTGGGCACCGGAGGAATTGGAGGTGGAGCAGGCACTGGCTTTGGCCAGGGAGTAGGGCCTGGTTCTGGGCTTGGCGTAGGGGGAGGGATCCCAGGACGAGGTGCTGGAATAATGACTGGTGGTGGGCCTGGAGCAGGACTGGGGACTGGTGGAATACCTGGTTCTGGCATTGGGACTGGAGGTGGACCTGGTGGTTTTGGACCAGGCAGTGCTGGAGGTATGGAGAGTAAAGAGGCTCACAACTAGCAAACAAAAAAAGTAATAAAGTAATAATTTGATCATAAACACCAATATTACAACCAATCTCTCCACATAAACTGTAAATGATGTTGTGTAATCTGGTGACCAGATTATTACTTTATTGAATACCCCAGTATTCCATAATAATGCACAAATACCTGAATAAACTTCTTTGTTGCAATGATTTATTACTTTCCCCACTTGACATTTATTTTCACATTATCTGGCTCTTCAGTTTTAATTCTATATTTGGTTTCGTACCTTGCCAATTAATTCTCTGGTGTTTGCTTCACAGGTTATCCTGGTGGACCCAAATCTCTCAAATATGGTACGCCAGCTCATATAACTTACACGTTGTCTCTTCAGTAAAATGTCTTATTATCAGTAAACGAAAGAAAAATTACATTGTCTGCCGCCTTGTATATCAATGTTACACTGCTTTAATTGAAGACACAAAACATGAACAGACATCAGCATAAATGTGTTTCCTTCACCCTCTTTGTAAAGGACGAGCGTAGCAACATAACTGCTTAGCTTACTGACATAATGGGCTATGTTGCAGTCAATCATTCTTTCTTCTTATCCATATCCTTTTATGTATTATTAACATTTCACTGTACAAGTGAAGACGAAATCTAAATGTGAAAAATGGAAAAAAAAAAAGTCACTTTCATTCAAAATTATTCTGCCCTGCAATAATATCATGTGCACACAAAGAATCTTGTTGCATAAAAACACAATCATTATAAAAGCGGGTCAGTTTGTTCAGCTTGCAGCCTTTGTGACAGGGACCCAAATAATCCTGATTGGTGCCTGATTGGTTCATCAGCTGCAGATGTGACAATTAGATGCCGCTGTGTCCAATTGCCACCTAGGCTTCAGTATCATGTGCCACATTGTCCCAAACACAAAGTCATAAACAGTCCTAAATCTCAGCTCTTTTCTCCATCCAGGTGTTTCTAATGGTGGTGGAGCCCCTGCATTTGGTCCAGGGGGTGGCTTTCGCCCAGGGACTGGAGGAACAGGATTTGGACCTGGTGCTGGATATGGGCCTGGTGGAGGTTACGGTACAGGACCAGGGGCTGGATATGGACCAGGTACAGGGGTTTATTCAGCAAAAGTTAATATTTTGTTGGACTCAAACCAAGTTCAAAGGCAAACAGCAAATTGTAATGGCTAAACAAAATGAAGGAATTGTTCAAATATATCATTGAACCATTTTATTGAACAGGCTGTGGTGCTGTGTCAAAACTTTATAAAAATGTTATTGTTTAATGTCCACATGATGAAGGACAGCTACTCCAAATCCAAATAAGGACTAAATCATTTTGATGTCTGATTCCATCATCTCATGTAGGCCAAGTTGGAGGTGCAGGCGTACTTGGAGGAGGAGCCGGACGAGGTGATGAGTGCAAAGCTCGTCTTAGATGAAATTGTTAAGAAACTCTCCTAAACGTCTCAATGGTTTTCTTTTGAAAAAATCCAGCTAATAATATATATTTCTTTATTTCAATCAACAATGTTCTGTCTTGTGTCTTTTGTCTTACAGTTGGTTTTGGACCTGGGAGCTTTGGAACTGGTAATGGAGGCCATTTATAAATATTTAAATTCAGATATAAAATGGCAATAAGATTTGTTTATCCTTTACTAACCTCTGTTGCAACAACATTGTGTCAGCACTCCTTTACACTTGGACTTTAATTGAGGCACATAATTATTCACATTTTCACAACATTCACAACATAGTGTGGCAAATATTCTGCCACACTATCATATCACCATCATAAATCCAATAGAAAAGTGAGGAGACAAGAACAGACTGACACTGCCAAAAACGTGAATTGTATTCAATTTGTTATCAAATTTACTTCAAATAGCCCAACTACAATGGCGAAAACGTGTAAAGTTTCAGATCATAGCTTTAAATTCCAGTCAGCACACACTACATAATGCACGTGTGTGTGTGAGGTGTTGTTACGCAAACAGGAACTCTAAAAACTCTAAACACTGTGTCACTAATATTGTTTAATGAAAATGGCTTTCAGTTATATTCCATTGGCTCACTCATGCTTGTCTTTGGTTTTTGATGACCAGGCTATGGTACCACTGCTGGATCTAAAGCAGCTAAGTACGGTAAGAATGAATGCAGTTGATCACACTTTGTGTTGTACAAAGCAGAATGTGTAATCTGTGTTTCATCATTTCATTGGAGTGGTAGCAACCAGCTCTCCTCCTTCTGCCTCTTGCCTCTCCTTACACTCCTAATTGTAGCACAAACTGGTGGAGGAGTAGCTGGGACCGGGACAGCGACTGGAACTGCAGGGACCGGCATCGGCACTGGTGGAGGAGTAAATGGCACCAGAACTGGAATTGCAACAGGGACAACAACTGGAACTGTCGGTGTGTTTGTTTGACTTAAAGTTGAATAAGAATAAATTAAAACATTTCTATTATTGGTATTATTTTATGATGATGAAATGAAAGCAGGAGTAGTAGGAGCAGATTATTAACAGCAACTCTGAAACCAGAGAGGAGGAGCATTTGAATAATCTTCACTGGTGATTTTCTCTGTCTGCTGGAGCAGGAGGAGGACCTGGAGGTGCAAGAGGCACAGCAGCTCCAGGTAGTACAGCATGAACAGAATGCAGCATGACCTCATCACATACCAATGTCCTAATGTTTTCTGTGCATGAATATTGATATCTAAATGGTCCTAATATTGGTTATAAAAGCACCTTTGTGTCATTTCCAGCTCCGACCGGGGCTGGAGTAGGAAAAGATGGCGACAGGGCTGGAGGTCCAGGTACGCGTCCAAGTTAAAGAATGGTAGCAAGTGATGTCAAAATGATCACGTCCTTTCTACTTTCATTTATTTTGCAGTTCAAGGTGTCTTTTTTTATAATTGAGACATTTTAATCTTCTGTTCTTGCTCAATGTGAAGGCGTTGCTGTCGCTGTGATCGAAGGGTCTGGAAGTTCTGCTGGAGAAGGTGTGTGCCTCTTCTCTTACCCAGGCTTGCACTGACAATATACACCAATTAAAAAGTGAAATTAGGTTAAATGATCAAAATAAAAAAAAGGTTGTCTCTCAATGAGCACAGAGATGGTTTTGTGTTTTACCGACTTTTCACATGTTATCGTTACTCCTGTCCTGTCATGTCATTTTAGGGGGCACTGGCCTTGCTGGTGGAACAGTAGGACCAGCTGTTGATGGAGATGGTCTGGCTGGAACAGGAATCCCCATCATTGCTTTAAAACCAGGTGCTGTTATCATCGTTTACTAGTTGTTATATATTCAAAAATACAATATGCCTAATGCAAGATAAAAGTACACATTATATATAGTATATTCCGGTTTAAAGCTGCCTGTTAACCTTTTTTTGTTTTGTTTTTTATATCTTTTCTCATGAACAGGAGTCAGTGGGACTGCAGGTCCAGGTAATGTATATGTCAACAACTTCTTGTTCCTTTTATTTCTGCTCAACTATGATAATAATTGTAGTATACCCTGTATGCACTGGCTTAAATCTTGGCTTTGTTCCTTTTTGGTGGACCCATTATATATTGGGGTTTGGGTTACGTATGTATCAGTGTTCCAGCATTAAGGGATATACTAGAATGTCATACTAATATTCTAATTTTGGTGATATTTTGAGTTTTCCTGTTGATTAGTGGACTATCCAGACTTACAGTTGTGTTCTCTTTGTTCTATTTTTTTAAATTTTTGTATTTGCAGGTGCCATCGGAGCCTCATCCCCTGGTAGGTTGGCCTATAACACATCACACAACATCCATCATTGGCAAATTATTTATTAACAGCTGCATACAGTACAGTTTTGGTTTTCTTATTTGCACAATTGCATATCACATCCGCTTTTGATTCTGAGGCAAATCACATTATCTCACCACTGAAATGCTTCCACAGCTGTCACTGGCTTACCTGTGCCTGAGCGTGAGTGGTTTTTCTTGCTTTTCTTATGACAATCTGTCACCCCAGCACGCAGCATGGCTCTCTGATACAGTATTAACTAACTTGCTGGTGATCCACAGTATTTATGTTATCAAAGTTGGCTCAACTTGAACCAAACTTGTAAGATACATTTTTATTTTTACCATTTCAGCTGGTGGTGTGGCTGTGCAACCAAGCGGTGAGTGAACCTCTATAAAAGTACAAATACAAATATTATTTTTTATCATTCCTCTTATATATTTCTTATATTCTTTTTTATTTCACACAGCTGGGACAAGTATTGGTAAGTAAGCATACAGCTCCTCTTCATTAATTTCCTGCATTTCCACTAGAGTCATGTGAATTGAAGAGCAGACTATTTTGTAATACTTGTGCTTCTTCTGTGATGATCAGGTTGTGCAGCACTGCCATCTGCAGGTGCAAAGTCATTCACTTTTACCGTGCAAAGTGCAGAGAGGCCTCATGTCTTCATTTTGTGATTCAATTCCATTCAGTGTCTACATCAACAATGCGTGTCTTCATGTACTGTGTATTTATTTGCAGGTGCCGGTGGTGATCTCACAAGCGGAACACTACCTGGAGCCAAACCATTAAAACCACCAGGTAAAATGAATATGAGTAAGAGTACCATTTACCCTGAACAATTTAATTATTTGGTTTTGAATTACTTATGAAGTGCTTGTGTTAGCATGAAGCAGTTTGTTATCTTGCCTATGAACTAATGAACCCTTAATAGTCAATAAAAATGGAATTATTCCTGAATGTCCAGGGTTCCTCTCAAATTTGTTCTGTTTTTCAAGATTATTTCAGACTTTTCATGGTTGTTAAGCATGATGATGATTTTTGTCCTGAATGAAGGTGTTCCTAGAGGAGATACACCAGGGGAGGGAGATGGAGAAGGAGGTCCTGATGGAGAAAGAAGTGGCACAGAAGGAGCAGGTGGTGTAACGGGTGGTGGAGTGGGCAGAGGAGATGGTGCTACAATTGGAGCTGGACCAGGTGCTGGAGTCGGAGGAACACAAACACCAGTCCAAGGTTCACGTTGTGTCATGAATCGATCATATAAACCGGGGTTAAATGTTTAAATAAATTTCCAAACTAAATTCCAGTATGACTGACATACTGTATAAACTTATTAAATAAGCTGTAGAATAACTTTATTATTTTTGTTTTGTTTTCATAACAGAACCTTTAGATAGATAGATAGATGTAATGTAATCTAATGTAATGTAATGTAGATGTTGTAACAGTCTGTTGGAGTCATGGAGAGGATAGGAGGGATTGTCCATGATGGAGAGCAGTTTGTTCAGTGACCTCCTGTCCCTCACTGACTCAAATATCTCCAGGTTCTGTCCTACGATGGTCCCAGCCTTGCGTATTAATTTGTTGATCCTGTTGGCATCTCTGGCACTGATGTTGCTCCCCCAGCAGACCACAGCACTGTAGATGGCACTCGCAACCACAGACTAGAAGAAGATCTCGAGCATTTTGCTGCACACATTGAAGGATCTGAGCTTCCTCAGGAAATAGAGCCTGCTCATCCCTTTCTTGTAGCGTTAGCGTTGGTATTCCAGTCCAGTCTGTCGTTCAGGTGGACACCCAAGTACTTGTACTGCTCAACCACTCCAACCTCCTCACCCATCATGACGACTGGTTCAGTCGCAGTTTTCTTCCTCCTGAAGTCAACCACCATCTCCTTGGTCTTGTCAACATTCAGAGGCAAGTGATTCCTGCTTCTCAACAAAATCCTACTCCACAATGTCCACAAAGTTAGCCATCAGTTCCCTGTACTCCGAGTCCTGTCCCTCTCTAATAAACCCCACCACTGCAGAGTCATCACAGAACTTCTGCATGTGGCATGATTCTGAGTTGTACCTGAAATCTGAGGTGTAAAGAGTGAACAGGAAAGGAGACAGGACAGTCCCCTGTGGTGCTCATGTGTTACTGACCACCACGTCGGACAAGTGACTCCCCAGCCGAACAAACTGGGGCCTATCTGACAGATAGCCAGAGATCCAGGAGACAGTAGACTTGACACCCACCACCCACAGCTTCTCACACAACAAAGGTGGATGGATGCTATTGAAGGCAATGGATAAATCAAAGAACATGATTCTCACAGAGCCACCACTACCATACCGGTAAGAGTGAGCACGCTGGGGCAGGTAGATGACAGCATTGTCTACACCCACATTGGGCTGGTAAGCAAACTGAAGAGGATCAAGAGAGGATCTCACCTCAGGTCCCAGGTGGGCCAGAACCAGTATCTCTAGTACCTTCATGACGTGTGATGTTAGTGCAACTGGTCTGAAGTCATTGGGGCCAGATGGTCTGGCATTCTTGGGTACCAGTACCAAGCAGGATGTCTTCCACAGTACCGGTATCCTTCCCTGCATCAGACTCAGGTTAAAGATGTATTGCAGGATACCAGACAGCTGGGTAGCACAAGACTTCACGACCCTGGGACTGATGTGATTAAGGCCTGAAGTCTTGCCTTGATGGAATCTCTCCAGCTGTCTTTTCACCTGGCTAACCGTCACAGTCATTCCAGCGGGTGTGGTCGTGGAGGTTGGAGTTTGGGGGTTGTGATCAGAGGTGTCGGGGAGACGGGGGTGGTATAATAGGGGATTTGTTTGCGTCTGAGGGGGTGTGAGGACTGCAATTGTGTGTGGTGGCACTGCTGGGGGTGCAGTGCTGAACCTGTTGAAAAACAGGTTGGCCTCGTCCATGCTGCCCCCTAGCTGGCAGTCTTTCAGATTGAAGCCTGTAGTCCGCCTCATGCCTCTCCACACGTCCCTGCTGTTGTTCTGCTGGAGTTTATTCCCCAGCTTCTGTTTGTAGGAGTCCTTGCACGCCTTCAGTTTCCCCTTGAGCTCTCGCTGTACCGTCTTCAGTTCCTCCTTGTCTCTAGACCTGAAAGCTTGCTTCTTCTTGTTAAGCAACTCTTTCAGGTCGCTGGTGATCCAAGGCTTATTGTTGGGGAAACAGCATACAGTCTTTGTTGGAATAGTGGCTTCCTCACAGAAGTTGATGTAGTCTGTGGTGCAATCCGTGATGTTATTTATGTCACCACCATGTGGTTCACAGAGCACATTCCAATCTGTTGTTTCAAAGCACTCACAGGCTTCCTGAGTTCACCTCCTCACAATTCTAGTGGAGACAGGCTGCCTTTGAACTGCAGGGACATACTGAGGTGTTAACAAGACTCGGTTGTGATCTGATCTCTCCAGTGGGGGCAGGGCAGTAGCACTATATGCATCTTTGGTGTTCAATGTTCTATTTTCCCCTGTGGTGCAGTCAACAAATTGATGGAAAGTAGGGAGAATCTAATATGCTGTCTTTTATTTATATATTCTGCACTAGGAGGTGTAAGCGGTGGACCTGGAGCAGTTGGGGGAGGTGTCAGAAGCGTAGCTGGAGGTCCAGGAGGAGTGGGTCTCGTAACAGGGGCTGGTGGAGCAGGTGGACTTGGGAGCGGAACCACTAAACCTGGGAAAAGTGAGCTGCCATGATGCTTTTTTTCTCTTTCCATCAGCATTCCATCTTGTAAACAATGTTTACTGTAGATTTTCTTTCGATTCATTTCATACCTCATCCATCCCAGGCTATGGTGCTGGTGGAGCGACTGGAGTTTTACCAGGTGGAGGTATGATCGCCTGTATTGTTCTCAGCCACCCAACTTGCTGCAAACCCATCACTGAACTTATCTAACATATACTGTATATCTGTTGCAGGTATACGTTTCCCGAATGGTGCTGGAGTAGGCTCAGGAAAGCCAGGCAAAGGTACTTCAAAGTGTCAAAGCATATTCTTCTCTTTTTTTCTAAGTGTCTATTTTGTCTTCATCTGTTCAAACATTGTGTCCTCCTGTCAGTATATGGAGCAGGAGGGTACAGTACCGGTCCAGGTGGCTACGGTGCAGGACCAGGAGGTTATGGGACCGGCCCTGGTGGCTATGGTGCCGGAGCTGGACCTGGAGGCTATGGTGTCCAGACTGCGAGCAGAGGTGGCATTGATGGTGGTCCTGGAGGTGCAGGCACCCTTGGAGTTGGAGGGTTTGGAACTGGTCCTGGCGGATTAGGTGGAGGTGTAGGAGGAGGCCCTGGTGGAGTTGGTGGTGGTCTGGGTGGATATGGTGGTGGTGTAGGCCCTGGTGGTAAGTCAATACATTTGTGTGTGTATTACTGTGTTTGACTCACTCTGAATAATTCATATACCAAATAGAAAGAGCAGTACTTCCCAGTACAGATCGCTATGATCCATTATGAGGAGCAGTGGGCAGCAACACACACACAATCGCACTCCCAATCCTCTGCCTTGTGCCTTAAACGTCATTGGTATACACTTCTGTCTTCCAGGTTCAAGATACGTCCCAGGTGCTGCTGCTGGTACTGGAACTGGCAAACCACCCAAAAGTAAGACAAACAGCACATTTAGAGAGTAAATATACTGATCCACTTCACACACACACAAATAAAACTCGTCTTTGTGTTCAGGTTACGGAGGAGGAGGTGGTGGCGCTGGAGTTGGACCTGGTGGTGCTGGAGTTGGACCTGGTGGCTATGGAGCTGGTGCTCGCCCAGGAGGTTTTGGACCTGGTGGCTACGGGCCTGGAGGAGCTGGTGCTGGACCAGGAGGCACCGGACTCCTTCCTGGAGCTTACGGACCTGGGGGAACTGGAGTTGGTGGATATGGACCTGGTAGTGCTGGAAATGGAGTAGGCGGTGCTGGAAGCAGACTGGGTGGTTTTGGACCAGGTGGAGTCGGTACAGGGCCCGGAAGCTATGGACCTGGTGGGGCAGGGGTCGGCCCTGGTGTCTATACTGCTGGTGGACAAGGACTAGGACTAAGGAAGCCACCAAAGTCAGGTATTATGGCCACGTGTGCTAATATCCCTCACAGGATGATGTGGTATTCATGAAGTGTGCGGTTGTAACCAGGCTCTCCTCTTAACAGGATATGGCTCATCTTTGGGCGGAGCAGGCTATGGACCAGGTGAGGACTTGCTTTCTTCTTTTTACGATCCACACACTGATTAGTTAACATTCATTAGCTTTTGTTCCAGTAGGTAATATGTTTTGGTAAGTCTGTTCCAACGGAATGTTATCAGTACTTAAGGTAAGAAAACAACAAAAACAATTAAATGATTCAGTATTTTAGAAAAACATGCAAATCAAACATAAATAATCTGGATTTAAGCAAGTGAAGAATGAGCCTTTTGAACAACAAGATTGGTAAAATGAAGGTGAAATAGTGAAAAGTGAGCACCTTTTAAATCCGTTGGATCACAGGGAGATCAACGCTTCAAGGTGGAGCGCAACAACCATCACACAGCAGCGATGGCAGTGAGACATCAGGTTACAGCAAGAGCTACATCTATACAGGCCATATAACAAGCTGCTGACTGTTTTACAGGTGCAGCTGGAACAGATACAGGACCTGGAAGATTTGGACCTGGTGGTGCTGGAACAGGCACAGGAGGCTTCGGACCGGGCGGTACTGGAACAGGACCTGGCGGCTTCGGACCCAGTGGTGCTGGAACAGGACTGGGAGGCTTTGGACCAGGTGGTGCTGGACCAGGTGGTGCTGGAACAGGACCTGGCGGCTTTGGACCTGGTGGTGCTGGAGCAGGACCTGGAGGCTTTGGACCTGGTGGTGCTGGAGCAGGACCTGGCGGATTTGGACCAGGCGGTGCTAGAACAGGACCAGGAGGCTTTGGACCAGGCATTGCTGGAACAGGGACTGGAAGCTTTGGACCAGGTGGTGCAGGGACAGGACCAGGAGGCTTTGGACCTGGAGGATTTGGACCAGGTGGTGCTGGAACTGGCACTGGAGGTCCAAGTGGCCAAGGGTTAGGTGCAAGAAAACCACCTAAATCTGGTAAGTAATCGTGTTGTGTATGACGTGATAGTGTCAGCTGTATTCATGTATATTCAAAGGTTTTAACCATGCCCTTCTCGTACCTTCTACTAGGTTATGGTGGAGCCGGCTATGGGACAGGTGATGTTTTCCACTACGGTGTATAATTTTTTTGTCCATTTGGTTGATGTATTACGTGTTGCATGCTGACCTTAAACTAAACCTGATCTTCAGGAGGATTAGGCGCTGGTGCAGGAATCGGTCCTGGTGGACTGGGAACCGGACCAGGGGGATCTGCAACAGGAGGATATGGTCCAGCTGGAACTGGAACAGGTCCTTTTGGGTTTGGACCTGGAGGTGCTGGACCGGGTAGCTATGGTCTAGGAGGTGCTGGAGCTGGGCCAGGTGGAGCAGGTGGTTTTGGACCTGGTGGCCAAGGAATCGGCTCAAGGAAGCCTAATAAATCCGGCTATGGTTCATCGTTGGGTGGAACTGGCTATGGACCGGGTAGATTCTCTATTTTTGTGGTTCAATGAGGATGTCTTTTGGTATTTGTTGTACTGATGCATATGGTGTACGGGTTTTTAGTGGGCAATTTTGTTTCTTAGCCACAAACCTTTTTTCTAATCAGCAGGGGGTGTTACAAGAGGATTTCCTGTTGGAGGAGGAACCGGAGGCATCGGGGGAGGACCTGGAGGCATTGGTGGAGGACCAGGTGGCATTGGGGGAGGACCAGGTGGCATTGGG
>OMNV01009390.1:28520-62153 GCA_900303265.1 Brotula barbata
GGGGGAGGACCAGGTACGTGTATTGCCTTTATAAAGTAAAATAGAAATGCAATACTGTAGCTGTCAAACATATTTCTTAACAGCTCTTCCAGTTATAAATTCATAAATAAGAAAATAAATAGAAAATAATTTAAAACATGAAACTGCCCAGGTGGTGGAGCTGGAGGAGTAGGAACTGGACCACTAGGTGGTGCTGTAGGAGTAGGACAGGCAGCAGGACGAGGACCAGGTGGTTTACCAGGTCAGTTTAACTTGCATGGTGTTCAAATACAGAACAGTGGTTGCTACTTAATGATAAATCATGTACCTTACATTACCACTGACCATTCAAAATTGTTTACTTTAAGGTTTGTGAAGGTTTTTGCCTGTCTTACAGTCATGTCATTACCTTGCACTATTCTCAAATCTGAAACTCAATGAGCACTCTTGAGACTTATTTGCATTAAGTTATCTATCCCAGTGAGCATCAGATCTGTTTTAAATCAAATTATTAATCATATTAAATAGAAAGCACTAAATATTAAGACTGGTAAACCATATATGATTTGCGATAAATGCACTAAAATGTGCAATATCACTGCTATGGAGGCTGTAATGTGCCCATTGTTCCAGCAGGGGGTGTTGGCCCTGGATTTGGTGGTGGTGCTGGTGGGAGCTACCCAGGTAAGATTCATGTAGTGCCTATCAGGCACCTTATTTATGTTACTGTTTAGGAGAAGGGGAGCTGTCAGGGAGCTTTTTAGATGCAAAGTGTAGTTAAGGTCTTACATGACAACTGCCATGAATGGTTTATTTTCTGAGATATTTAACTGTAGACATCATGAAGATTAGTAGTCACTATGATTGACTTGGCTCTTTCTCTGTCCTGTAGGATATCCAGGAGGTGCGCAGAAATGTAAGAAAATTCACAGATTCCTCTGGGATAAACATAATTATTATAATTATTTACAACCTCTTATATATACAGTATGTGCAGGAACACATATACTGTATCACACACACACACACACACACGATGATCTGGTGCAGAACAAATCTCTCATCATCCACACATCTCTTTCTTTTTTGTCTGTGAAATAATAGAGACATTTACAGATTAGTTTCTAAATCTCCCAACATTCTTATTTAACAAATGAATGTTCTAGAAGAGCAAGTAATGCACATTTTCCTCATTTTCAGGGTTTTATATATCAAATACTCACCGCCCTCTGTGTGTACTGTATTTATCAGGTAAATTCTTATACACTGTCTGTCTTGTTGTATAGCCAAGGCACAGAAGGCAGCCAAATATCAGGCGATGCAGGCCTTACTGGGAGCTGGAGCCTACAGAGGTAACATCCATGACGGTTCTTTGCTATATTGAAACGCTGGATGTACTGGGTCTCCACTATTTGGAATCAAATTAATTATCGTAATTCTGGGTTTCAGGTGCTGGTTGTCAGGGTAAATACTGTGGCCGAAGGAGAAAATGAGCGACCAACTGCCAGGAAGTGACCTCATTTAAGCAATGGTGCTATTGCACGATCCCAGAATGTACATGTTTTACCTGCTATAGAAGCTAAAGCTTCAACACTTATGTTACACTTTCTTTTGTTTTCTTTATACAAGAGTCTCTTTCAAAAAGAGCAATGGTTCTCATCCTGTTTGGCTCACAAGCCCTTTAAATGAAGCGAAGCCTGCCTTGGTGCGGAGTGGTGACCAAAACATCTCACCATTCAACAATAAAAAGGCAACGTGCAAACAAAATGGGTCAAGTCGTATATCTGCATAATAGTAATGTGATTTTTGTCATTTCATGTGACTCCCCTGGGGTCCTGACCACCAGGCTGAGAACCACTGAAGTATCAAAAAATGATTTGTTTTTTCTTGTGACTGAGGCCAAACTGTACTATAATACTTTTTTTGTGTGTATTGTTGTCGTGTTGAACATCATTTGTGTTCCTATGCATGTAATATCATGAATCTACTCTGTGAAGACTGACACCAAGAACTCCCCCCGCGCGGCTCCTTCACACCTGTCTGCATGCTGACTCAGTGTTAAAAAGCTTCTCCAAGGCCACATGTATGTACAGTTGGACTGGATTTGTTCCCTATGTCTGCACAGTGTAATATTTGCACCAGGTTGTGATTATTCATATTTTAACTCAGCGTTTCTAGCTTTTAATGAAGATTCAGGTGCAAACATTCTATCAACCAACGTGCAGACAGACAAAGGGACAGCTGCTGTTATGGGATCTGTTATGATTTTGTCTTCTTCTTATCTGGTCCCTGAAAGGCAGTCTGTGTTTAAAGTTCTCATCAGGCCTCCACTGCCAGCAAATGTGGGTACTTACTTAGTCTACAGCCATTAACACACTTGGAGATGAGCTCAAATCTATGTCATTTGTATCATTGTGTAAGCTTTGGGTTAAGGTGCACAGATAGTTTACATATGTATGTAAACTACTTTATGTATTCAATAGGAATGTACTTATGTTGAGAATATGATGTGGTCTAAATCTGGCTTTTTTTTTTTACATTTGCTGTTGGGCAAAACAAATTGAATGTGAGGTAGTATGGTGATAACACCAGTCAGTGCGTTTAAATGCCATCTGAGCAGCACTGGATTACTGTTTTTTGTTCTTTTATTGATGTACCTCCTTTAACACTGACAGAAATTTCTTCACATTTACTAGTCTTTTTAAATTATGCTGACAAACTATGCTGAAAAGCAGAAAAATAAAAGTTTTAGCTATTTAGTCTCATTTTATGAATAGAAGTGCATTAAGACTTTTTTTGATTTGCGTTATTTTGTGTGTGTGTGAGTGTTTTAAACTTATCTACTACTATGGTAAGTGCTTTATTTTCTACATTGTCCTTGAATGTGTGCTGAATCACAGATAAAAACATCTAACTGAACCTTATCATAAACTTGAGCTTTTATTTGTGTTTATAACATGGAGCTCAGCTTGTGTTACTAACATCTGTTTTTTATGTGGCCCATGAAGAAAATGATGCACTTTTGTACACTTTCTGACGATCTTTGCTAAAATAAAGACATGAACAATGACAATTATTTCTTTCTTTGACTTCATAAATACACAGCTGCAAGATATAAGTGCAGGTGGTTTCAGACCTAAGAGTAGAACTCTGGCTTAACAGAGAAAACGGAAGTACAAATTTGGTACAATTTGGTAAACCACGGAAACAGCAGCCTTGAGTTTTGTTTTCAGGATGACTCATTTCACACTACAATGTACATTCTGGTCCATAAGCACAGTGTCCACAACGAGTCCTTATTAAAGAGGATATAATGAACTTTTCTTTGTTGTCCGTGGAGCATTTAAAAGCTGCTATAATGTGCAAAAAAAAAATCATAAATAATCATTGCCACCGTTACCATTTATTCTAAGAAGCTGTAACTGTTTTGAACAGCCCCATCAAGACCAGAGCAGACCTCCAGTGTTTACCTGTTGTCCAGCTAATCAGAGCTACAAACATAGGCGGCGCCAGGGCATCGGGTATGGGGTAGCTAAATTTCCTAGTATTCCAAGCCAAAATTATCTTAACCCTACACCAGATAAGATAAGAAAGTCCTCATCTTGCTCAAATACGCCTCAATAAACTCTCTGTGAGCATTTGATCCAAAAATAGGCCTACATTTAAATCTATGAACCGAATGTTATTATCGCTGATGTCATCAAACACACACACACACACACAGCACAATAATTCCATTCATTCTTCACACAGATGAATTTATTTATCATCCAGGGGTCAGAGATGTACATACATATGAATGAATGGGTGTTTCTGTGCGTGCTGCACCTGTGGCTGACAGACAGAAGATCTCAAACCCAAAGTTTACCAAAATCAGTCATAGGATACTCGTGTAAGAACGGTTGTGTGGCACTGCTCTCCTTAGTCCCCAAGTCAGAGGATCTGCAGCCAGCACCCTCTGGAGTGCAGCAGCCCATTTTTGTATCTTTATCCACTTAAGTGTTCGCCTGCGCGGGACACTCAACTTCTGTGCGTTGACCCACATTTGAAGCAGTTTGTTGCACAGATTCTGTCTTGTCTTTGTGTTCTCAGTCATTATTGACTTTGCCTTGTCCTTTATCCTGTCTGTCCTGCCAGGGCGTCCATTTTTATTCCTTGTGCCTTGTCGGATAGTGACTGTCCTTGCACTCTTTTCCAGTCATAGTTTGGTGATCACTTTAATGCCGTGTGTGTCAAGTGGTCAGTGATCCATCATTGGCTCCAACCCGGTCAAACCAGATTGGATTTTGATGCGTGTCTGTTCCTGCTGTTATGGAAGTGCTGTCGGTGCTTGGAGGGGCCAAAATGGACGAAAGTTGGATCCTATTCTTGCTTTAGATTTTTTTGCCAGCACTCTATAATAATGTAATACACGTACTAGAATATTGAAATTATTAAATGTTAAATTACTTACTTCCCTCCCTGAAAAAATGACAATTTTCCTGACTATCTTACCAAGGGATTCATTTCTTTTCATTGTGCCTTATTGGCCAGTTGCACTATTATTGAGTGATGTTTTGGGGAAGCTAAGCCTCCCCTAGCCTCTTAACGGAGCCGTCCATGGCTACATGGACAGCTCTGTTTTGCCAGATCTATGCTGTGCAGGTGAAGCAGCAGCAAGAAGACGGACATCGTGTGGCTAAGCAGACTGGTGAGGTGGGCTGGCACAGTGTCGGGTACTGAGCTGGACTCCCTTGGGACAGTAGCGGAGAGAAGGACCTTGGACAATGTACACCACCCTTTGCACACCACAGTCACCGGGCACAGGAGTTTGTTCAACCACAGACTGCTGTCCCAGTCCTGCTCCAAGGCGCCCGGGGACTCCATATCTTCCACCTTGACTTGGCCAATGGAAATGGCAGGAGTGGTTAGCCTAGCCTTACCAGAGGAAACCCAAGCAGAAACTGGAAGAATATACGAACTCTGGAGAGAAATGTGTGGAGGTTGACCCTGAGATTCAAACCACAACCTTCTTGCTCCTCCCTGCGAGGGCGGTGAAAGAACTCATTTATGATCTATCTATCTATCTGTCTGTCTGTCTGTCTGTCTGTCTGTCTCTCTGTCTGTCTGTCTCTCTGTCTGTCTGTCTATCATCCTTTCCATTTGTCCGCAGCTACAACGCCCGGTGGATAGTTTGGGTTCTGGTCGTTATTTCAGGGAACCTCGAAGTCCCCTTTATCGTCTATATTTTATACCCATGAGAATAATTTTGTTCGAGGACTTGCCGTGGCCTTACATATGTTTTTCAGCTCCAGCAGCACCTGTTTGTGACCATCAGCTGCGTTCATAAATAGATTATGCTTGGTTGACTGGGAACAGAAGTTATTTCATCCTGTGATAGCGATGATGGTGTGTACTGTATGTTTGTGATATTTAGGATGATGACTATGACAAGAAAAATATCAGAAAAATAAGGAACTCATTGAGGAAGTCATTTATGATTAGTTTTTATAAGAAACCTCAATACTGTGCTCATAAAAATGGGCAAAAGTCACAAAATGTTCATAAAAAGTGCAGATTTCACATACTGGAACTATTGTAGTGGTCAGGAATTATTTTGCATTTAGATTGTTTTATTAAATATCTTTGATAAGAGTTGTTTAAACAACATGTATTTTGTATTAACAACAGTTACATACATATTCCAGTTTTATGTTCATTTTAAATAAAATCTTATTTATATATTTAATTTGCAGTAAACTAAAAATTAAGTAAAAATATTATATATTAGCATTCAACTTTGTAAGTATTGCGCCTTTATTGTAAATAGGAAGTTGAAACACACTGTGTGTGTAAGTGTGAATTTGTCAGGATTTCAACACGAAAACTGAAGGCAATGACTTTTTAATCCTCTGTAAACTCTCTCTCTCTCTCATACACACACCGTGTGGTGCACAGGAGTGTAACTGTATCTTCATCTTGTAGGGGTCCACATTCTGGAGGTAACAGCAAGGGGGGGTGGAGCTTTTGTACTGAGAGGTCTGCCAGCTGGTGTCAGTAGGTCAAAGTTTTTCTTCACTGACAGAGAGAAGCTCATCTGCACAGGAAATGACTTAGCACATGGGGAGAAACACAAAGAAAAGGCAACGCCTGCTGCCGGTCACAGTGTGTGTGTGTGTGTTTGACAGTCATGTACACATACAGGGACGTCTCTCCCTAAAGCTGTCCTGTGCAGGGACATGGACGATTGTTGCTGTGGATGACAGCTGTCAGAATGTCAAGGCGGGACCAGAGGTTTCGAAGAGGAATCAAAGGAAGGTAAAGATCGCATTTATTAACTACAGATGTGTACATGAGAGAATGTGTGTGTATGTGTTGGTATGCGTGTGTGTGTGAGAGGCAAAGAGAAAGAGTGAAAAGTGAAAAAAACTGTCAACAAGCTAACTCAACATCTGTGTCACCTCCTGAAACAGAGCAAAGTCTGATACAAATGTCCCTGCTTTCATCTCAGTTAGAGTGAGAGTGTCTGGAGTTTATGAAGCCTTTGCTGTGTTTGTGTGTGTACCAGCAGCCTATAGTACAATCTGTTTTAAAAATGAAGTCCAGCAGGGTGACACAGTCAGAACAGACAGGAAACAACATCACGAGGTTGTGTCTTATTTCACCTTAGTTAATGTGCTAACACCATGAAACCAGTTCTTTTTATTTATACCAATGGTAGAAGAGAGCTTTATGTCATTACTTAAGAGGAAGTAGCAATAGAACAATGGAGAAGTAGTAAAAGTCAAGTAAAACTGAAGCCGAATTCCATTTTTTCTATCTTAAAAAACCCCGAAGATGTCTTAATTTGGAGATTTGGCAGTGTTATGATGCGAATATTTGAGTTTTGTTCGGTGAAACACAGATATTTTTGTTAATTTGCATATCTGAACAAATGCTTTTACTTTATTACTTTGGTCAAAACATCTTGGTAATTCTAAAACAGATCCTCATATCATCGCTGTTTGTTTTAAGGACATGTGGAGTGTTGGCTCGGATTATGATTGAGTTATTATGAATATGAACACATGTTAGAGGACCACAAATACTTTAACTTTTACTTTACATACATAAATTCAGTTATTATCCAGACATACTTTAGGTACATAAATAAATAGGAACATCAGCTTCTAAGTGACTTTTACCCAAGTCAGTTTTACTTTTGACTGAGTCATTTTAAAATTAGATATCTGTACTTTTACTCAATTTTAACTTTAAAGTATTTCATCCACCACTGAAAATCTTAATCTGCAATATATTTAGTAACTACCATAACAGTATTTCACTCTAAATTGTGAATTATGAAGTGGAAGTAAAATGCCAGACCCTTAAAAATGTACTACACGGTGGTTCCACCCCAGGTGCTGTATTGTTACATAAAACCTAGCACCTAGCTACCTAGCACCGTGGTATGAGAGGTACAAAAAGGAGTTTTCTGACGTCTGGAATAATTGCATGCTTATCCCTGGACAGATGTTGCGTAGGAATCACAGATGGATGGAGGTCCAACTCCTCGAGCCAGCGGCACAAAAACAAAGACAGCTGCCGATGTCGCTCTGATTTTTATTCTTTCATTCTTTCCTAAACAATGAACAAGAGGCAGGTCTGATATGAGGTACTTCCCATTGTACTCTGTGGATGACATAGCAACATCCCAAAGGTGACTCCTGTTATCACCTGCAATATGTTAAAGATTATTGGCGTCAAAGGACATAGAACTCAAAATCACATCTTTGGTCGAGCTACTTTTTAAGAAGCAATCTATAATAGGACTCACTCTATACGTAATGCATTAAGATTCAGATAATCAACAAATTGTTTTAGCCACTAAACCTCCCAAACGTGACAAGATGCAGCGAACAAATATGATGAAGGTTTGTGTGGGGCGGGGGCGGTTTATATTGTTTTGGCATTTTCTGGTTTATTGTGATAGAGTAGGGAGACAGACAGGAAGGACAGGGCTGAGAGAGAGGGATAACATGAAGCAAAGGGCACAGGCCGGAATCAAACCCACGCCCCAGCATTTAAACCGGTGGGTCACAGGGCTTTTCTGACGAGAAAATCAAAAATTTCATGAGATTACATCGGCCACTGAGATCCCGTGTTGAGTATTCAGATACATTTGTGGCATGTGATATCTTAAATTGATACACAGGAAATGATGTTCAACAGCGGCCCTATTCTTAGTTTATGAAACCATTCCTGTTTTCTAGATTTGGTGTTCCATGAATAATAGACAAATAAAAACACAATTCAACTTTTCCAGGTTTGAATATGTTTACATTCCCGATGACAGGGACTTGTTTGGAATGAAACGTTTGCATTACATGGCAAGCTACGGTCAGAAAATGACATCATATTGAGTTAAGTTTCATTATAAACCATAAACCAACCAATGTCTTCCTCTGCCTGTAGCGTTAGAGCAGCGTGGCATTTACAATACAGGCTTGGTGGGAGGAAACACGGCGCTGTACTGTGTCCAGGAAGTGGCCTCCCACTCTGGCTGTAGTCCGGGAGAGATAAGGAAGCAGGTTTTGACTGTGCGTAAAGGTATTATTCTGCATCCAGATACAACTAGGATGACCCTGAGTCTGTTATATATTTAGCTCCTCTGTGTATCCTGTGTCTCACCCTATCTCACCCCCTGTCTCTCACCTCTTTTTGTCTTTCTGCAGGTGTTGTGATTGTGGCTGTATCTTGTCTCATTGGTACTATGAGAGAGATGGACAGCTCTACTGCAAGAAGCACTACTGGGATCGTTACGGGGAGCACTGCCAGGGCTGCAAGGAGGCCATCGCAACGGGGCTCATAATGGTAACACGATCACTGATGACCACTCATATAACACGCATATAAAATGTCTGTTCCGTTAGTTCAAAAACAAAAGATTTCTGTGGCAGATTCAGTCGTATGGGTCATGCTCATCATACTTCTTATTTATATAATAAATGAATAAATAAACTGATAAACAATGCATAATAACAAAATAAAATTAACATATATTTGCCAAAAAAGACAATAATTATCATGAGCTATAAATGAATCATTTAATCATAATCCAATAACAAACTTTTTACATTACTCATTTCCTGACAAGTTTCTCTTATGGCATGATTTCTCTCCCTGAAACCTTAACAAGGAAGAAAAAAGGGAGAAATGTTTGGAGAGGAAATTTGAACAGAGAGTCCCTCATGGCTGGGAAAAGAATAAATTACAAAGTAATACAGGACATTATCATTAATACAACACTGGAGTCCGGATTCAGTGAGAGAATCTCAAGTCCACAGGTGTGGTGAAAAATAATGACAGTGAGAGAAAATGACAGTGACTGTCTATGACACAATGAGTGTGTGTGTGTGTGTGAGAGAGAGAGAGTGAGAATAAACACAACAAAATAATCAACACTGTAATGTGACAATATGAGTAAACATCGCATCTTTTTTGCATTCTTGACAAACATGACTCTAAACAGACAACAGTAAGCTCATCATTTAAAGCGATCGTTCATTTAATTCACAGTTATATAGGTTTACATAGGGCCACATTCAAACTTCACCAGGAGAAAGACCTGAACCTGAATGTTATCCAACTATTCTTACATTCAAAGACTTCCTGTCTTTCAGTTTCCTCCTGATATGAAAGTAAATGCTGTTTTGGGGGGTTTTTCTCAGACCAGAGGATATCCTCTGAAAACATCCTGACACTATCAGGCCTTCATACAGGAATATGCATAAAGAACCCTCAGACCTCATAACCACATTTGGCCCCTCAAGTATTCCTTTGCCCTTACCATTGTGCCACATTTTGCAGGTTGCAGGGGAGCAGAAGTTCCACCCTGAGTGCTTCATGTGTACGAGCTGCAGTATGATTATCGGTGATGGAGATACCTACACGCTGGTTGAACGCTCCGAACTCTACTGGCAAGTTTAAAACCATGAGGAAACAGGATGAAGGACTCCGATACATATTTCTCAGTCTGATATGTGTGTGTGTGTGCTCTCTCTCTTTTGTTTTTGTCTGTAAAACAGTGGCCATTGTTTCTGCCGGGGTGTAGTCTCAGCTGTGAAGAGTATTTCTACACTAACTAAAAGTACTCATTTGGTGGCACTGGTGTCCCTCCCTCCCCGAGCAGGTGGCCAGCGCGGACTAACTGTGACCACAGACCTTAGCCGAGAGAACAGCCCTCTCGTCATGGTGACAGAGTGAGTTTCTGGCGCTGTAAGATGACAATTTTGCCTCAGGTCTGCATTCATATACTGCACTCATGATATTTTAATTATCATTAAACCACGTGGCCCTGAGTTTATTGAAGGGGAAGTTTAAAGTCTCAAACAGGATATTGTGAACTGCAAACACAACTAAAACTTAAATATAGCAGTGAGCATCGATGCGCATACCTGACCAGCAAGAATGAGGTATCGTTTGTTACAACGCATGCCACACAGAACAGCACAGCGCTATGGAGACTGCGACTTCATGAAAAGAATAATAAAAAGAATGTCCTAAAATAAAATAGGTCCCTTGGTGCTTGGATCGTAAGGGGCCTTGGACATTAATTGTGTGGACAGAATAATGACTGTTGTTAAATGCTGCTATATCTGCTGTGAAATGCACAACTAAATGTCTTCATATTACCAATAACATCTTCATAAGGTGATTGTACACTGACTATGCACTTTGTCCGTCTGGACATTTTCTGTCAGGACTTTGTTGTCAGTATATTTGCATGTCAGGACGTTGTTGTCAAGTCTTTGTGAGTCCGGACTTCTTGTTAAAGGACTTTGTGTCTCTGGACTTTGTGTGTCAGGCCATTGTGTATCAGGACTTTTTGTGTCATGACTTTTTGTCAGGACTTTGTGTGTTTAACTTTTTGTGTTAGGACTTTGTGTATCAATGACTTTTCTGCCAGGAAATTGTGTGTCAGGACTTTTTCTGTCACTACTTTGTGTGTCATGACTTTGTGTGTCTGAACTTTGTGGTAGAAGACTTATTGTGTCTGAACTTTGTGGTAGAAGACTTTTTATGTCTGGACTTTGTGTGTCAGGACTTTTTATGCCTGGACTTTGTGTGTCAGGACTTTTCATGTCAGGAATCTGTGTGTCAAGACCTTTTCTGTTGGGATTTTCTGTGTCTGGAATTTTTGTCTAAGGACTTTTTTGTATGACTTTGTGTGAATGGACTTTGTGTTTCAAGACTTTGTTTGTCATGACTTTGTGTGCCTGAACTTTGTGTTAGAAGACTTTTTGTGTCTGGACTTTGTGTGTCAGGACTATTGTGCTGAAACTTCATCAATTTGGACTTTATCTATCTGGACTTAATGCATCTTGGATTTTTTTTGTGTCAGGACTTTGTGTGCCCGACCTTTTTGTGTCAGGATATCATGTTTGAGGACTTTTTGTGTCAGAAAATTGTGTGTGAGGACTCTTTGTTTCAGGATCTTGCGTTTCACAAGCTTCTCTGTCTCTGAATTTGTGTATGTGCCATGACTTTATGTGTCCGAACTTTGTGTTTGAAGGCTTTTCGTGTTGGGACTTTGGTATCAGGACTTTTTTGTGCCATGACATTTGTGTCATGACTTTTTTGTGCCATGACATTTTGTGTCATGACTTTTTGTGCCAGGATTTTGTGTGTCAGGACATTTTGTGTCAGGACGTTTTCTGTGACAACTTTCTGTGTCTGGACTTTTTGTCTAAGGACTTTTTGTAGGACTTTGTGTGATTGGACTGTGTGTGAGTGGATTTTGTGTTTCAAGACCTTGTGTGTCTGGACGTTGTGTGTCATGGCTTTTTGTGTCAGGATATTGTGTGTTTTGACTTTTTGTGCAAGGACTTAGTATATCTGGACTTTATGTATCTGGAATTTTTGTTTCAGGACCTTGTGTGTCAGACCTTTTTTTGTCAGGATATCATGTGTGAGGACTTTTTGTTTCAGTACCGTGTGTTTCACGACTTTCTGTGTCTGGAATTTGTGTTTCAGGTTTTGTGTGTCATGACTTTATGTGTCTGAACTTTGTGTTTGAAGGCTTTTGTGTCTGGATTTTGTTTGCCAGGACTTTATGTGTTACGACTTTGTGTGTAAGGACTTTTGGTGTCTTATTTTCTATGTATGGACTTTACTGTGTCTTGTATGTTTAACTTTTTGTGCTAGGACTTTGTATGTCTGAACTTTATGTATCTGGAATTTGTGTTTCAAGTTTTGTACGTCAGGAAAATGTGTTGGGACTTTGTGTGTCTGGCTTTTATGTGTCAAGACTTTGTGTGTTGGGACATTTGGTGTCTGAGCTTGTGTGTCTTGATTTAATGTTTTTGATGACTTTGTGTGTCTGGATTTTAGGTGTCACAATTTAGTGTGTCAGGACTTTTTGTGTCTGGGCTTTGTGTGTCAATACTTTGTTGTCAGTGCTTTCTGTGTGGTGTTAGCTTTGTATTTCATCTGACCTCCAAATTGCTCCACAGCGGTCACTCGTCTTCAAGTGTTTTGAGTGTTTCATCGCGCCGACCTCTCTCTTCTCTATTTAGGATAGACTCAGCCCTGCTTACCCCTGACCTGGTGCCCTGTGTCCATACTGGAGACCAAGTTCTAGAGGTCAACGGCGTCCCAGTCGACAACATTTCCCCAGATGAGGTACTGCACCAATCAATGCAGCTACTGTAATTCGCCTATGTGAGAAGTAGAAACCAGCAAATATTTGTTATCTTCACTGGATAAATGACATTCAATCTTTAAAATAGGTGTAGTTGTAATTTTCAGGTGATCAGTCAATGGGCATTACATCATGGTTTTTGGTCAGTCAACACACAACACAGCATCCCCTTTTTACTCTAGATAAACCGCATGATCCAGGACACAAGCAGACCACTGCAGTTGACTATAGAACACAACCCGCGGTCTCCTGAAGACCAGCGATGCTCAGACAATCCACAGGACACCATCAGCTCTCCTGACCCCTGTGGAAGTGACACCCTGAATTCAGTGCACAAACTCCCCAGCCTGGAGGAGGAAAATCCAGAGGGGGAGACAGATGAGTCAATCAGGATGAGCTCAGGATCACCACCCCGGCACCAAGGAACCATGGGAATGCGTTCCAGACATATTCTGTGGGTTCTGACTTCCATTTTGATTCACTACTCTCCCTTTTCTCTTCGTCTAATTCTCTATTTCTTACTCAGGCGCAGCTGTAGCATTGATAAGTGTCCAATCTCTCCTGGAGCATATCCACTTTTATCTCAAAGAAGAGACATGGTTCGTTCAGAGTCTCTGCGTGTCGACCCTGGTGATCGGACCCATCGCATCTTCAGACCTTCAGATCTCATCCAAGGAGAGGTACTTGGCAAGGGCTTCTTTGGACAGGCTGTCAAGGTACACAAGGTACACCATTACCCACATCACTATTTTTAAGGCATCATTTACAATTGGGATCAAACTCTGGTTTCAAGGTTACACATCAAGAGACAGGGGAGGTGATGGTAATGAAAGAGCTGATACGATTTGATGAAGAGACCCAAAAGACCTTCTTGAAGGAGGTGCGTTGTTATCATGCATATGGCTACGATGAAATTATGCAAACTTGTCACAGTGTTTCCACCGCATTTGTACAGGTGAAGGTGATGCGCTGCCTGGATCATCCCAATGTTCTCAAGTTTATTGGACTCTTTTACAAAGATAAACGACTAAACTTTGTCTCAGAGTATGTCCAAGGGGGAACTCTCAGAGAGACCATTACGAAAATGGTAAGGAAAATGCGGTTTTACGTTCGTCCACGTTGCACAGTTACGTCATATGGTTGTATTCAACTCTTGTTGTTCTAGGACAAAAATTTCTCCTGGAGTGTAAGAGTGAGTTATGCCAAAGACATTGCAGCAGGAATGGTGAGTCTATAAGTCAATATTGTTAAATTAATCGGTAAATTATCAAATTCATTCCTCGCTCCGATTGACATACGTGACAACTGTCTTTTTAAGGCGTATCTACACTCCATGAACGTTATCCACCGTGATCTTAATTCACACAACTGCCTGGTTCGAGAGGTAAAGGAGCCATTCTGTTCCACACTACATTATAGTACACACAGACATCTGATTACAGTTCCATCTCCACAAATCTGTGATTTAAATGTGGTAAACGTAGCTTAATCATTGAAAAGCATCTTTAATCCACAAAATAGAGGATTTACTGTACACTATTTGTGTCCCAAAGTATAAACAGAGCCTTCTTTCTCTTCTCTGTCTCTCTCTCTCTGTCCTTATGTAGAACCATAGTGTTGTGGTGGCAGATTTTGGACTTGCCAGACTTGTGTTGAAGGAGAGGAGTCAGGGCAGCGGAGTGTCGCTGGAGTGTCCTGCGTCAGGCAGACTGTCAGAGCTCCGCAGGCCGGACCGGAGGAAGCGCTACACTGTGGTGGGGAACCCATACTGGATGGCCCCGGAGATGATCCATGGTAGAGCTGACATGAATATACAGAATTAGATTATTGGGTTGTTCAATCACAAATGGAGCCTTTAATTGTCTGAAAGTGGATGACTTTATTTGAACTGTTCTCAGGTCAAACCTATGATGAACGGGTGGACATCTTCTCCTTTGGCATCATGATATGTGAGGTACGAGCCTGGTGGTGGAGGAAAGTATTGCAAAAAAATAAACATTTGCTGCATGTGTATTCATAGCTACAGCTATTTTATCCTTTGACAATAAATCACCAAATAAATGACATAATAATTGATGATAATAATAATGATAATTGTATTACAGTGTTAATACTACTACTTCTACTACTAATATTTTTTTAAGGGTAGATTTAATGTCTGTCCTTGTGTCTCCAAGATAATAGGCAGGGTGAGTGCAGATCCAGACTACCTTCCCCGGACGCAGGACTTCGGTCTCAATGTAACTGGTTTCCTGGAGCAGTACCACCCATCAGAGAGCCCTTCTGCCTTCCTGCCGCTAACGGCACTCTGCTGTGATTTGGAGGCCGACCAACGGTATGACCAGTGATGGAAACACGAATCACATCTATGCAGCAGTGTTACTGCTATGGAATAAATGTACATTACAAGTAAAAGTCTGGAATTTTAGATGTACCGAAATCACTGTGTTATATTATTGATGCACTGATATATTCTTGCATCAATCAATGAATATTTTACACTATGAGAAAGCCACAAATTTGAAGGCTGAATGTTATCTTTTTAATCTGGTTTCTCAGACGCATTGGAAAGTTGTCTCTTTGAATTACACATGAATTTGAATTGCTCTTATTTTTCTCTAATTTTTATATTCTTATTCTCTTATTCAGTCCCTCCTTTTCCAAGCTGGAGGAGTGGCTGGAGAACCTGCTGATGCACCTGGACATTGGCCTACCTCTGCTGTCGGAGGTCGAGCAGCACCGCAAGGCTTTCTGGCAGAAACACAACTTCCAAAACCAATGTCAGAACCAGAACAGCATGCGTTCTCCTGAATGCATCAAATCCACAAGTCCTCCACAGCTGCAAAGACACAGCCTTGAAAACAAGCAAACTTTGGACAGCAGCAACAACCACTTGGAGCCTGATCACGTCGGTCTCTCTCAGAACCCAGACCGGGAAATCATGTGTGACAGCCTGTACCACAATAACGAAGACAAAGACAATTCTAAAGACAAGATCCCTGACAGTTCTCAGGGCTGTAACACATCTATGAGCATAGACTCAATGAAGGACAGCATGGACTCTTCAAGATGTCCTCCAGACCAGACCAAGTCCTTCCAAGTGCGTCAGGTGGACAATTTGCAGCCTGGTCGACGTAACAGGCCCAGAAGGCTATGTGGGGTGGTGTGGGACCAATCCACCGTGGACAGCTCTTTCTTATGACAACTTTATCAAATGTGTCTACAAAACCCTGAGTTGAAGGATAACAACACTGTGGAGGTCATCTTTGTTTGTACATCCAGAAATCTCATTTGTTCAGTGCCACTGCATGAAACACACAGCAAATTAAAGCTTATATGAAATAAAAGATAGTTTATTTGGTCTTATATTACAGCTGGAACTTTATTTAACTTAACATAGATCATTTATTGTGCCTTGTGTATTTTTTGCCACAAAAATTGAACTGAAATTATAAGCAAATAGCAAAAACAGACGTTAATTTCAATAACTCTTCACTCTACAATACAATAATGAAGATGTTATGTAACTTAGATCTAAAGTTTTGTCAAAAACACCTTAAACAATTACATACAAAGGGCTAATAATAGTAAGGGATTACTAGACTAGAATACTTTACCTTTTATGATGCCCTGCAAATATCATGAAATCTCGAAATTGTAAAAACGTAATGATTTTGCCATAGCTTCACTTTTATGTTTTTGTATGTCAGGTCTACATGAAAAAACTTTTGATGTTTTTTTTTTTTTTTGTTTTTTTTACTATTATGAACAGAGGACTTCACCTCTTCTTTTCCACATAAACCAGATATTCAGTTAGTATTACATGAAAAGGCTCAATTATTAACAATTCTAATACTTAGAAGTCCGAAAAATGTGTGGATGAATTGAGAACATTTATCTATGCATCCGCCGAATGGATTACGGTGGAACCTGAATGTGATCAAGGCAGTAGCAGGCATTAAATCTACACACATTCTATCACGCTTTGTCATCTATATTATTTTACATAATATAGTGATATGACAGTGGTTTCATTGAAACCACTCATTGTGATTTTATTATTATTATTATTATTATTATTATTATTACTCATTCATGCATTTTTCTTTTTTTCTTACTTCAATATTTTGTGGTGTGCTGTAATCTATCTTCTTCTCAAATGGACTAAAGGGCAGACTACATCCATGAGGTCAGTAAGAGTAATAGTAGGTGAGTAATTGTAGTAGTAATAGTACAATTGTATATCAATTAATCGAGCATGTCCATATTGTGACAAAAGGTTAGGAGGAGCAAGTTAAAGTACTTCGAGTATTTTGAAAATGCAAAAATACAGAACAGAAAAATATTTCAATAAAGATTAGACTGGCCTTTTTCAACTATATATATAAACAAATGTTTTTTTGTGTTTAGAATATACATATAAAAGTTGTATTTCAAATATTGGTTTGTGTATATTTCAAGTAAAGAAACAAAGTCCCTCTCTGATTACTGAAGGGACAATCATGACCATACTTTTATATTTAAGAGAAATACAGAAAAGATGGTTTTATTTGATATGGTGTGTTGATTTACTTGTTTGTTTTCTTGTTTTGTGGTCAAGTAAGCTCCTGTTGTAGTGCGCGTCACTGACCTATAGGGGGCATAACAATCTCCTGATTGGCTGCAATTTTCAACAGCGTCACAGCTCCAAGTGAAGTGGACGCGGGTTCCTGTTAAATTCGTGGAGAAAAAACTCAGACAAATGATGACAGATGTTTATTTGTAGCTTAGTTTGACGATTCAGTATCACCAACATTGGAATTAATCCGTTTTGGGTCTTCAGTCGGCGGACAACAAGAACATTTGAAAGACACCATGGAGCGCCTGTCCTCTCCTGTCAGGTTCCCAAACAATAAAAGAGGTACGTAAGTCTGAGAAAAAAACCCCCCCGAAATTAGCCAAAACTACGACAAAACCACTGAACCATACGAACAGCATTTTAAAAGCCGTTACAATCTTTGTATTGTGTTTGTTTTAATTGTTTATTGAGCTTGATTCTTGGTATTTTAGCATCCGCTCATAGTTATTATAATTCCGTTTGGATTAGCATGTAGAAGTAACTAGTCCTTAAAAAGAATTATTTCTAAATAACAACCCGTTTAGTTGGTCCAGGAGACACGAGTTTGTCTTTTAGTATTGATGGAAAGTCAATCAAGAAACGGAAAACGTTTCTTTATCTAGTGTTTCTGTTTATTTTATTGTTTTTATAGCCTGACTTTGTGTTTCTAACAAATATCCATTCTCTCTGCTCAAATAGCTCCAACATGTTCAGAAAAGGAGGTATGGTCTTTAGCCTACAGTATATAGACGTATACTAGTCAGTGATATTTGTCCGTAGGTTGTGTGTGTGTGTGTGTTTAAGAGTTAAATCTTCTCCCCGCCTTGGCAAGAGTTTAGTAGCTGGGTTAAGCCTGCAGCAAACCTCTGTGGGTAATAAGATCTGACAGGTTGAGAGACTCCAGACAAACTCCAGTGTTACAAAATGTACTGGCAATACACAGAATTTGGACAGAAGGGTTGAGAGGGAAAATCAGGAATAAAGGCTGTAAGCTAGAGTGGCTGACACTAGACCTCACATGTCCCCTTTTTACAGACCAGGTTACAATAGACTAATTCATTCATTCATTAATCTCAGCCTATGATGCTCTGCCTGTAAATCATCAGACCTCAGAGAGAGACTCTGTGTGTGGTTCACAACAAAAGATGCTTTCTTCCTTGACCTAAATGTTACTGAACCTTAGTGTGTTGTGTTTCCACCCATTCTAGACAGATGGATGAGGGCCTCTGTAATACGAGTTTAATGGGATCACGGGCCAGAGCTTATTAGTGAAGAAAGGGATAAGTCAGCCACTACAACGGATAACACGGGCATATCATGCCTGTCCTCAGAGAGAATGGCCCACAGTGCACACAGAGCTACAAGCCTGCTCTCAAAGCTCTTAAAGTAGCCTAAAAAACTACCAACAATAACATACTATCTAACAATAATACAATGCAAAGAACAAGTTAGATTTTTCAAAGCATCGTTTGCCCATTCATACACACATTCCTTGTCAGGAGCTATTTGGGGTTAGGGCCTAGCTCATGAATAACAAGGAGGATCGAATGGGCAACCCTTCAATCACGAGACGATCATCCTTACCCCCTAAGCAACGCAGCCGATTTTTATGGGCTGATATTGGCCTTTTGCAGATGTATTGGTAGGGTGCATATGTCTCCTGACATGTGCCAGTATTACATTTTTTAAGTTAAAAAAGAGTCTTTCACTAGTAATTTCAAAAAGGTGGTCAGACACACTGCTGGAAAATAAAAAAAACAAAGTCTCCCCATATTTTTTCTCTCAATGACAATAAGCTTATGTGCTACATTAGCTTTCAAGCTAACCACATAGCTCCCTCCTTGTCAGCTGAATGAAAGCCAATATGTGAGCATCTTAGTGCATTCTACCTATAATGCTACATTCTATAAAGCCAAATTTATTAAATTAAGCTCTTAGTAACACACCTACTAATGTTACAACGTAGCACTACAGGCAGAATGGACTAAGATGTTGCAACATGTAGATAGCTCGTAGATCTGCTCTTTTTAGCAGTCGACACCATTGTACTACAGACAAATGTGATTTACATCTTAGCCCATCCTGCTTATAAGGTTATGTTTCACGTTAGTAGGAGTGTAACCGTAGCATAATTTATATTAGAAATTTCCCAAGAAATCCAGTTTTGGTTAGGCTACACTTTAATTTGTAAAGTGTCATTCCTTACATAAGGATAAAGGTGCTTGAAACTGTATTATACATCTTCATGACTCAGTTGTCTCTAATATGACTTCACTGTTACTTGTTTACAGTCCACAGTCTCATCAGTTTCTGTGAATGAATTCTCAAACAGTTGAGCATTCTAAACAGAATATTCAATAGCCAATTTTATATTATAATTATAATTAATAGCATTAACAATTTGAAGATTTTATTTTTTTCCATATTAAAACCATTCACTCTTGTGCCCCTTAGTCCCAGTTGTCCAGTTTGTCAATCGAGGACCAGCAGGACACACGGCTTCCCTATGCCATGAGAGATCTGCCTCCAGCCTCTCAGCCTGCTGAACAACACCTGACTCAAATCATTAAGCAAGAATCAGAGGAAACCCTGATCAGAACCAATGAGAGACTCTACAGCCTTCCCGGGACTCCTTCTCTGCCTTGCCCCCTCCCCTGCAACCCAACCGGGTCTCCTGTGGTCCCTCACAGACCAAATCGTGCAGGTGTTGATGTTGACTTTCAGCCACTGCCACTGAGGAGGCAGCTCATCTCTCAGGTGTCTCTGGATTCACCACTCAGCCCGTCTTCACGACCACACAGCTCCTGGGGACGATTTGACCCCTATGACTCTCCTGAGGTGGGCTTTTGTTTGTGGCCATGTCAGCCTGTGTTGGATGTGTCCAGTGTGTAGCCCATACCTATGCTTATATGGTCATAATTACCAATCATACTTTTTGCCTGTTATTTTTTGTCTTCTTTAGGATCAGGACAAGGAATATGTGGGCTTTGCCACACTACCCAACCAGGTACACAGAAAGACCGTGAAGAAAGGTTTTACCTTCACACTTATAGTAGCAGGTGAGTAAAAAGACATGAACACATCACCTGCAGTGCAGTACAAACATCACAATATGTCATCCTGCACCATCAGACTGAATTATATCAGGCTCTAAGTGTTGTGCAGTCTGTCTGTAAAAATAAAACTTTTATTTGCAAAAAAATAAATGTTTTTGTTTTGAGCTTGTAACAAAATGTTTTTCTCTCTCTGTCTCTCTCTCCCTCGATAGGAGAGTCTGGCCTTGGTAAATCCACACTCATCAACAGTCTTTTCCTCACAGATCTCTATAAAGACAGGAAAGTTCCAAATGCAGAAGGTGAGATGAACTGGGTTGTACTTCTACTTCTGCTAAGTACTTTGTGTCATCCATAATCTTCCCCTTGAAAGTTACTATCGTTGTTAACTTGTTGAGGTGTAACGTTTAACAGTGCTGCAGCCGTTTCACTTGAGGGTTGTGTGTTTTTGTGCACACAGCAATATTCAGCATGTGTGTGTGTGTGTTTGTGTGTGTCAGAGCGGATCACTCCAACAGTGGACATCGTCAAACACACAGTCAGCATTGAAGAGAAAGGTGTAAAACTGCTTCTCAATATCATCGACACACCAGGTTTTGGAGATGCTGTCAACAACACACAAAGGTGAGATCATCAGCAAACAAATTGATGGTACAAGACAAGTATTAATCATCTTCATTCTAATTTCCCTTATTGGTCATGTTCCTCTTTCCAGTACCATGAAAAAAATCCATCTTGAACATTCGTAAGATGACGTTAACATCGGAAAATCCATGGGAAATTAAATCATGACTATCTATGAGCTGGTGTCAGCATCAGTCACCAGTGGACAGCAGGGAAATAGAATAGAAATGATGTCATCTTTAGAAGATATATAGCAATTACTGCGATTATGTGCAGACTTGTAGCATTCCTCCCACGTTTATTCACACATATTGACTTTTTTGTTGGCGTTGTTTTCTGTGATTTTCCTGATTGTATGTGTTCAGCTGGAAGGAAATAGAAGACTACATCGACCAGCAGTTTGAGCAGTACTTCAGAGACGAGAGTGGACTGAACAGGAAAAACATACAGGACAACAGAGTCCACTGCTGTCTCTACTTCATCTCGCCATTCGGCCACGGGTATGCCAGCACCATGTACACACAGTACTCATGTGTAAAGACAAACTAATTGCATTTCTTGCTTTAAGACAAATGAGTGTAGGCCACACTTATTTTGGTCTAAACTATACCATGTTGTCACGATTTAATAAAATCTTCACCAATTTTGGTGTGTATCTAAATAATAATGTGTTTGGATGATGCTGTAAAAGTTCTAAGTTTCTTTTAAGTTTTACTGTTTATGCCGTTTTGCTGTAATTGGCTGCCAAATGTGTGTGTGCTCTGTAACACACACTGCCATAACTCTTGAAAGTATTGGACAATTGCAGCCAAATTCATATATCAAAAGTGACACAATTTATACTGGTTCAACCCCCTCAAGACTGGAGTTAGTTACTAAAAATTATGGCTACCATCAATTAATCAGCATCTACTGTATATCACATCATTTTTGTATTTTACAAGACTACAAGCAGATCTTGAAAATATTTCTAATTCTTTTGATGGCTATGCAGTGGTATGTCTTCTCAAAGTGGTTTCTAATTTGAGGATGTTTCGTTATGGATGCCTGTTTCCTTTGTCAGTCTCCGACCTCTTGATGTGGAATGTATGAGGGCTTTGCATGAAAAAGTCAACATAATTCCTGTGCTGGCCAAAGCTGACAGTCTGACTCCATCAGAGGTGTGCAGGAAGAAGATCAAGGTATGCAATGACAAACACACACACACAGGTGCCTGACTGGCGCTGAAATACCTGAGTTTATACACAGATTGGTAGACTAAAGGACTCTGTATAAAAGACACAAGGCCCCCTACATGGAACGAGGAGGTGAATATAGTAAAAGGGGCAAGAACTGCATCAGCACCAGGACCCAATGGCATCTCATACAGACTATATAAGAACACCCTCGACATCCTGAAACACCTCTGGAAGCTGATGCAAGTGGCATGGGAAAAAGGACTCATACCTAAGGCTCAGCAAAGGGCGGGAGGGATACTAAGTCCCAAAGAAAAGAACTCTCTTGCAGCGCAACAACTTTATCGACACATTGCCACAGTAAACAGGGATATGTAGTTTCTCAGGATGTCTGGAATATGCAAACATCATCTGGCATCAGATTCAAACAGCCAAAAAGGAAAAGAAGAACCTCCATGTGGTGTTCCAACATCTTGCAAATGCCTTTGGGTCAGAAGGCATCACAAGGCTGGTCAAAACATACTTCCAACATCTACAGCTCTGTGTCACAACACAGGACAACACCACTGCCTGGCAGCTTTTTGAGGAAGGAATAATGGCAGGTTGTACCTTTTCTCCCCTGGTGTTCACCATGGCAATGGAGTTTATCATCCGTGCATCAAGATGGGTGGTTGGAGGGGAAAGTTTGAAGAGTGGGCTGCGTCTTCCTCCAATCAGAGTGTACATGGATGATATGACCACAATAACAACAACAAAAGCATGCACCAAACGCCTTTTGGACAAACACCAGGACAACATCAAATGGGCATGAATGGAGATCAAACCCAGCAAGTCCCACAGTATTGAAAGGCTGGCTCACTGACGAAAGGTTCCACATCAAGGATGAACCAATACCAACAGTTCTGGAGAAGCCCATCAAAAGCCTTGGGCGATGGCACAGCGCAGAGCTCAAAGACTCTGAGCAGGTGGAACAGCTCAGAAAGGACACAATCAACAACCCCAAGCAAACTGACAACACTACTCTCCCAGGGAAGCTGAACCTCTTGTGCTTTCAATTTGGCCTGCTGCCTCAGCTCATGTGGCCAATTACCACCTATGAGGTCAAACTGTCATACACCAACCAACTGGAAAGACTGGTGAGCTTACACGTGAGGAAATGGCTCGGGTAAATGGACTGCATTTATATAGCGCTTTTCTAGTCTTGAGACCACTCAAAGCGCTTTACAATGTTTGCCTCTCATCCACCCATTCATACATTCACACACCGACAGCCAAGGTAACCATGCAAGGCCCACTTGCTTGTCGGGAGCAATTTGGGGTTCGGGTCTTGCTCAGGGACCTTCGACATGGACGGGCAGGGATGGGTGGGAACGGAGCCCTGTCATTACCCATCTCCAGCCTGGTGGAGGAATACAGATGTGCCAAAGAAAGACTGGAGATGACTCTAACAGAATCTTGAGACTCAGTTGTAAGAGCTGTCGCTCTAAACCTATGGCTGGGAGAGGAAACCGTTTGTTTGCCGTCAGTGTACAGTCATGGCAAACCTGGCAAAGCACATCCTGGTGGGACATAAGACCAGCCTAACACAAGCCAGATACACCTGGCAACACAACCAAGTGCTGAGAGGTTTGGCAGCTGAACTCGAGAGCAAGAGGGTGGCCACCAATGCCTTGCCTCTCATGACCCAGCAAAAGTTCACCCCACCAGCCGTCATCTGGGAACGAGAGAGACAGGGGGCTGCCCTCCCGCCCCCCGGCTCGTGCCCACTGAACATAGCCAGAGACTGGGAAATGGGCGCAGATCAACTAACCTGCGACCAGACTTGGATCTCTGGTCTAAGTCCTGCTGGCATGCCTTCATCATCGAGCTGACGTCTCCTGGGAGGATGCCTTAGAAGAGGTATTTGAATGGAAACAACTGCGATATGCCGACTTTGCAGCTGAAGCTGAGGAGCGAGGCTGGAATGTTTAAGTGCGTCCAGTTGAGGTGGTTTGCAGAGGCTTCATTGCCAGTTACACTGCAAGGCTCCAAAGAAAAGTAGTAGTCAGAGGGCAGGCCCACAGGTGGGCAATCAAAGCCCTTGCCAACACCGTGGGAAGGAGCAGTCACTGGCTGTGGTTGAAAAGAAGAGATCTGGTCTGGGCTCTCAAGTGATGACTCAGAGGACAACTTTGTGACACACATTCAGAGGTGACATTTGAAGATCACGAACATCATAGTCACGTAACCAGGTTTCCCATTTCAGAGGATCCTTAGAATGCATCCAAGAAATGCTGCCTTCATTTGAAAGAGTGTAGAGGACTTCAGTGGGATGATGTTGACCCTGAGGGGGTCTTTTACAAAGCTTCTGCCCTCAGCTGGATGGTTGTGTCCCAGCAGGTGAGACACATGTTTGACAGTTTTTTGTGACCTGAGGCATAACAGGGTAACTCCAGTATCTATATACTATACTTCACTTGAAGTTAGTTTTGTGCCTGTTTTGTCTCATTTCTATTTATTTATTGTGAGGTTTCAGTCTGATGAAAAAGTCCCTTTTCTTCTTTCTGTCATCATTCAAAAAGTTTCTTGTTTTTTACTCTGCAAAAACAACATTATCTGTTACCTTCCAGACAGGACAATGCTCTCATATCGTAATCAGCATTAATGCCTTTAAATCACAACTGGCTTGGGTTTAAACAAATGCAGGAAAATTTTAAAACAAAAGGATATGATTTAAAAAATATATTTTTATTTAATCATAATTTATTAGCAATCTAGAAGAAACTCCGCAGCTTATAATCAAAGCTTTACTGTGATCTTTGCTGTGGGTTGGAGATCCTTTTTGTCCTTTGTTATAATTCATCTCTTGCCCTGTTTCCTGTGTTTTCACTGAATAGAGAAGGAATTGTTTTTTTCCTCTGGTTCTCCATCTCTGTCTCTCTCTTCTAATGATTCTTTAAATGTGTTTATACTTCCCAGATAAGAGAGGAGATCAAGCAATTTGGGATCAACATTTACCAGTTTCCAGAGTCAGATTCAGATGAGGAGGAAGAGTACAAGAGACAAGACCAGATACTCAAGGTTATTTGGTTTATTGTTTATTCCTCACGTTTGAATCTATCTCAGCCTCATTAAGGACTTAAGTTTGTTTTTCCTTCTCTCCTCAGGACAGCATTCCATTTGCAGTAATTGGGAGTAATGTTCAGGTGGAGAATAAAGGTCGTAAATTCAGAGGTCGTCTGTACCCGTGGGGTGTGGTAGAAGGTGTTGCACACAGATACACTCAGTCCATAGTTATACATTTGGATTTGACATCATGATCTAATGTTTCAATCCACCAGTGGTTTGGCTGTTTTAGAGTTGTTTGAACATTTGTATTTAGTTTTGGCATTTCCACCCCCTTGTGTCTGATGAGTGCTGTTGCTAGAAGACATGCTGGGGTCTAAAGTTTATTTATTTATTTATTTATAATAACATGCAAAATGCCCAGGATTCTATTTTTTTTAATATTAAACATTTTAAGCATGTTTATTTTTACAAGACCGGGTACCACTTTATAATAATCAGTACTGATTAAATGGTTAATATGTCGTAACTAGTTGTCTGGTAGTTGATTTAATGGATAACAGAGGATTAGGATTAGAATATGTCTATAATATAAATGTTCTCTCATGTAAAACTGCAGACTTGATAGTCTGTTATTAAGTGAGAAAGAAGCCTACAAGACTTTATTAGACAAAGGAATTTTCCACAATCTGGCACTCACACGTCTTTTTACTGGTCCATAAAACATTAAAATCATTAATAAACTGTAATAAAATCAATAGTTACAACTTTTAAAGCTCTTAATCCATTGTGTTTGATGAAAGCCAGTCTGATTATCACGTTGTGCTTTGACAGTGGAGAACCCGGATCACTCAGACTTCCTGTTGCTGAGGAACGTGCTGGTCCAGACGCACATGCAGGACCTGAAGGACGTAACTCGGGAGACACACTATGAAAACTACAGAGCTCAGTGTATCCGGAACATGACACACATGGTGGTGCAGGAGAGAAAGCGCAGGTTAGTGCAGTTAACGCACACATTTCACTCATTAATACATTGTTCTGTACATTCATTTATTTTTGTGCTGATGTCGTTGGAGCAGTGATACAGCGTGAACTGAAGTTTTTATCATCATTTTATTTCATCACATGATGTATACCTGGACTCTCATGTCTCGGCCTGACAGATATTGGATTTTTGGGTCCGATGTCGGCACTGATAGTTAAGGGTTTCAACATTTTGAAATGAACATATTGAACAATATATTACAGAATATATACATAAACATTGCAATGAATTATCAAACACTTGTGACAAAGATATGTAATGGAGCCAGGATATCTGGGTGGCGTGGCTTAGGTGGTAGGGTGATCACTTAGTGATCTAAGTGTCGTCGGTTTGATCCCCGTCTCCTCCATGTCTGAGCAAGATCCTAACCCCAAATTGCTCCGGCAAAGTGGGCCTTGCATGATTACTTTGGCTGTCGGTGTGTGAATGTGTGTGAGTGCGTGAATGTGAGGCATAGGAAAGTGCTATAGAAATGTAGTCCACTTACCATATCTTACATTGGAACAAAGTTTATTATCTAAACATCCAGACATCATGAGTGCACTAAACTGTGAACTTCACTTGTCATATAACTATAAATAAAAAACACAAATACATTTATACAGAAAATTAACAGAGTGTATGTGGTAATGTATTGTTGTGTGGGGCAAACCTATATAAATGAACAATTGAATAATATCGGTGCATATCGTGAACGTATATACCAATACCGATATATCTGCGCTAGGCCAATATCAGGCGATAAAATCAGTAGGTCGATATGTAGGTCGGGCCCTATTGATTTCACTGTTTCCATGACGACTAAGCTTAATTTTGTCATTGGCATACATTCATGTTGACCTGTATGTGAGTGTGAATGTTTCCATCAGTTTACGTGAGAAGATTCAAGACGGAAACGGAGCAGATTTCCCTCTGCCACTGGCAAACATGTCTTCTGAGAAGGAAAGGCGCATCTTTGAAAAAGATGAAGAGGTACGTTTCTCTCTGACTGAATGAGCGACTGAATCACTCATTAAGTCTGTTCCACATGAATGCGTCTCCTTCATTGTTTATTATTTGTCTCTGCAGTTGAGGAGGATGCAGGAAGTGCTTCAGAGGATTCAGGAGCAGATGCAGAACGGCTGCTGAGTCTCCCACAACCCCCAGGGAGAAGGTACAGAGTGAGGGATGGCCACCCAAAGTAGGGAACCCTAATCCTGACAATCAGCACATTTAGACTTTCATCTAATTGTTGTCACCCAAAACAGCGTAACACTCTGTGAGTATCCAGAGATTCTGTGTTGGGCAGGTTACCCTCTCTTAACCACAAAGCTGCTGTTATTAATGTCTTTTCATGGATCTCACTGTAGTTATGGGGACAGACGGTCTTACCTCAACCACAAACCCTGATCTAAATGATGACATATTTAATGTTAGGACTCCACTGGCTGAACCAATCACAGCTCTTTTGTAACTCTGGAGGAATCCATTATTGCACATTATGAATCAAATTCATTCCATTTATTTGTTTGTGCACAGGAATGAATGTAGGTCTGTAAACTTATTAATGGCAGAACATTGCCACCTCGTGGTTCTAGGTGTACTGTTTAGTTTACACTGTTTTCATTAAATAAGAGGCAAGTGGTGAAAAAATAGTGAAAGAAAATGGTTGAAACAAGAAAGAATGCCACATACATTGATAAAAAATAGAAATGGTAAGGTACAAAGTTAGAAGTAAGTAGAAGAAAGAAATGGTATTAAATCAAATGAAGAGAGCAGATAAAACAGACAAATCAAATGAAGAGTGGATGAAAGAAAGTTCAAATATAGATGAATTAAAAAGAAACAAGCAAAGCAAAAAAAACTCTCAAAATTAAGAAAAAGATGAAGTGAAAACGAAAGGAAGGCAGAACTGTGCACCATCAACTTCCTTAATAATTGATTTTCATGGAAACAGAATCTTAATAAAACACATTTGGGAGAATATGAATACGAGAATATCATAATTGTTATTATTACTATTACAATTCAATTCAATTTTATTTATATAGCGCCAAATCACAACAAAAGTTATCTCATGGCACTTTACAGGTAGAGCAGATCAAGATCATACTCTTAATATTGTTGGTAGTACAGGTAGTATTGTTATAAATTGATATAAGTATAGTTCTATAGCTAAAATACCTGTTCTGAATGGTTGATCATCTTATCGTTTGTTTACCAACTATCTGCTTTACAAACATGGTTAAACGAGGACACCTGCTGGTGATATCGAGTTACTGTTCCTTATGTCTCCAGGGAAGCGTTCTCATCTGCAGATCATTGACGTTAAGCAAACTAAGATGTGATTATTTACAGATAATGGAAACAAAAATAGATCTAAAATTAATTTGGTAGAATATGTAAATTAGAAAATCATTATTATTATTATTGGTAGTAGTAGTTGTTATAAAGCAATACAAGTATATTTCTATAACATAAATGGCCAAAAAAAACAGTCAATCCTGTCTTGAATGTTTGCTCATCTTATCCTTCCGGGCATGAAGCAGCGGGTGAGGCTGGTTAAACTCACATCCAGCACACTTTCCTTCAGCACGGGTGCCCCCCAAGGATGTGTGCTCTCCCCACTGCACTTCTCCGTGTACACTGACGACTGCACCTCAGAGGACCCCACTGTGTAACTCCTGAAGTTTGCAGATGAAACAGCTGTCATTGGTCTCATGAATGATGTCGATGAGTCTGCACACAGACGGGAGGTGGATCAGCTGGTTTCCTGGTTCTGCCGCAACAACCTGGAGCTGAACACGCTCGAGACAGTGGAGAAGACAGTGGACTTCAGGAGGAGCCCAACTTCCCTGCCCCCCATCTCAATACATAGCAGCACTGTAGCGTCCGTGGAGGTCTTCAAGTACCTGGGAATTACAATTTCCAAGGACTTGAAGTGGGAACTGAACATGAAGGCCCAGCAGAGGTAGTATTTCCTCTGACTGCTGTGGAAACACAACCTCCCACATGGGCTGCTGGTTCAATTCTACACAGCAGTCTTGGAGTCTGTCCTGTCCACGTCCATCATCGTGCGGTTTGGTTCTGTCACCAAACGGGACAGGAACAGACCACAAAGGACAATCAAGGTGGCCGAGAGGATCGTTGGTGCCAACCTGCCCGGCATCAAGGACATTTACTCCTCCAGAGCCCAGAAACGGGCAGTAAACATTACCTTGGAGCCCTCACACCCTGGACACCACCTGTTCAACCTCCTCCCACCTGGTCGGTGTTACAGATCACTGTACAGAAAAAGAAACAGACACAGAAACAGCTACTTCCAACAGGCCATCACCCTCATGAACAGCTGACACCATATGTATATATGTGTATATGTATATATATGTAAGTATGAATATATATATGTAAGTATGTATATATATAGATATACAGTATATATCTCTATATATGTAAGTATGTATGCATGTAGGTATGAATAATTTAATATTCAAATTCTTTCCTACAGTTCTGCATGGAGACTGACTGAGTTCCAAGTATTTGAAGCTGCCAGAGGCCACGCCCTTCCAGTTCACTTCCCCTCCCCTTAAACAATGAAATTGAGCCTCTGTGTTCAGCCCCGATTGTCAAAGTGTGGACTACATGTATCATCATCTCAAAAAGACTTTCTGACTTTCTGCTTGAATCTGTAAGCCATCATCAGGCAAAAGAGGCTTTTTCTCATCTAAAGATGAGGTAAGAGCCGACTCATTTGGATTCTATTTCAAAGCCAGCTACATTTGTGTGAGTCATTTGTGAATGTGTTGAGTGTATTTTTACATTCGTGTCAGAGACACAGGTATTATACTGTTCGAAGATCATTTCTGGACGATATACATGTGACAGTTTCACTCACATTGTAATCATCTGGGTGTGGATGTGCTGTTGGGTCTTCCTGCATGAAGTACTGTACCAGTTTCCACTCTGTGTCAAGCCTGTAACCACAAGTAAAACTAAATGACTTTTCATAGAGAACACAGGCAGAGGGAGGTTAGAATATTCATATCTGAAAAACCACATGCTGCTTTAAACGGCCATCACTTCTTTTTCATTCTCACTAAGACACTCAGTCCTCACAGTTGCTACAGGTTATAACGTAAATATTTGAATATTTTTAAAGCCATGATATGTTTTCTCATCAAAAATGTCATTTTACCTGAGTCCACAGTTCGGATGGTTTGAAAACTGTGACATTATATACATTTTGCTCAGCCAAATATAGTCTTCAACCCCCAAAAATCATGTTGCTGTTTGTCTTTGTTTATTCTGTCATTTTATGTTGTTCCATGAATTCATAGCCAGATTTGTATTGTAGTTTATGGATGTTGTTTTTAGCGCCTAGGCTTTTTATCCTAAATTTAACTTCTTACATTAACCTTGACTGTGGTCAGCAGAGACCCTCCCTTCTCACCAAGAAGCAGATGCTGCCTTACATTAACGCTTCACTCACCCAATGAGGTCTTCTGCAGCGGAATCAGATTACAGCTCACAGACACTCATCCCAACAATGATACCATTATGTCATGATCCAGTTTCCACAGGAGGAGATGCTGTTTGTGCAGAATCTCATAAAAATACCAAAAATACACCCTGATTACACACAATGATAAACAGAAAAAATACATTGCACGCTATCAAACTCTTTGTTCACAGTGTCCCGGATTAGACTACAAAATTGTGCTGTACATGCCTGGGAGGTTCTGGTCAACGGTAATGGAAGTTTGTTCAAACCAATCTGATAAATTAGTGATTCAAATCCGTGTCATTAAGGAGTGTATAGATTTTGTCCAGGTTTGTACGTATGCACTACATATGAAGCTTTGGCTTATGAAGGCAAGAAAAGGGAAACAAACTGACACACAGACAAATGCTGAGATTTGATTGTATGCGGTTCATAGACGGTCATGTTAACTGTAAGTTGCTTATAATTGGTGCCATCCTAACAGGCTGTTTGTTAGAATCTCTCTGTCACTATATTCACATTCTTGAGAGTTGGTGAATTGTTCTGATGCAAGTCGATGGTATCAGATTTCTAGTATGAAAAAGCATGACTGCTGATTTTCTTTCATGCTTATTTTAATGTTAAAGAGGAGCACAATGTAACACCTGGGGCAATAAAACCAATCAAGAAAATAACTGGAAGATGAGATGAGATCTTTGTGAGTCAAATGGTGCTTTTGTATAATTTTAGAGCTTATTTGTAAAAACTCCTCAGTCTACATGGGTGCAGCCTTTAAAAGAAGCATCGACTGGACACATTCAAGTGAAATGTGTAGCCTGTCACTATTCTAAAATATTTCTGACTCTGGATTCAAACAGCCAGACTACTGAACAGAGAGCTCTGCTTAGCATGTCAGAACTTGGAAAATGCATTTGGCTCAGTATCACATATCCTTATTTGGGTAGCTTTCAACCTTGTTAGTGTATCAAATATCATCAAAAATCTACTTTTAAATGATTTCCAATGTATTTAAAATGCTTCATAACAATAGAATTCACCACAGTGATGACAGGGAATCAAAATGTGTTGTGGGTGGACAGGGGCAGCAGGGAGAAATTAGCCATCAGTATGTAGTGTGTATGGACAAAATAACAGCAACAGCATGCAGGAACAAGAACAGTTTACTTCATGGAGTGGAACTTTTTGATGATACTCTGCTGATAGGATTGACTCCCATTCAGTAAAATATGGAATCGTCCCGTTTAGAATGAATAAGGGACACAATCTGTTTCGTATTTTCATCCCACTCGGACGGCCCACAAAGACCCGCCCTACTCACCCTCTGACTGGCTAGAACTCACTGGTTAGGTTCAGGTTGCTGAGCAAGACGAGCGAGATGGTTAAGGATAAGGAAAGAACATCAGGGTCAGAACCAATCAGACAGTAGAAAAGAGAAAATTGTTTGATAGTAAGTTCGATAGTTTTCTCGTTTCCATGAACAAACCCCAAGCTTGTTTCCCTTCTGGCTCATTAAACAGCCTATCATATCCCTTCACAATGAACCGAGCTACAAGTGACACACAAACAGTCAATCATAGAACAGATGTATTCGGTTGAACCAACAACCGCAAGAGAAAGACTTAAAACTTGGATTAAATTACACTTATCAGCTTTTTCCTCGCTAAACATTTGTTGTTTTTCAGTAACGTCACAAGTCTATTTGTCATTAACTCGAGGTTCACCTGGTTCACTGTTGAGCTCTATGTGTGGTGCAGGCCGACCAAAGTGGTCTAATCTTTAGTAGGAGGCAGACACAGAAGGCTGGATCAGTTGACCAACGGCATTTTTATTATTATAAATTATGTAATGTAACAAAAGGTTGTACACCCAAAAAGAACAAAACAAACAATTAACTTAACTCATAAGCATAACTGAAATCAAATTAAAACAACGTGTACACAGCTACACTCTAGCAGAGCAAAAAAACTCTGTGCAGTCTCACAGCTCCTTCTTATATAGAGCCCTCTATCAGCCTGCCCTCTGACTGCAAGTGGACTATACCACTCCTCAGGTAAGTCCTGAGCCCCTCCTGGAACAGGTAAACAACAACACGATTAACAGTTAAACAACATTCACACGACATTACTTTTATACAGCCTGCCGCCATACATCTGCAAACAAACTTAATCAAATTATAAACAATCTTAATACATACACCCACAACAACTCACCAACCACCCCTCCACATGGTTCTTACCTAGTGACATCACTAATGATGTCACCAGTCTATAAATTCAGGCGACATAGGCTGCCTCCTCCCTTTGTTTCCTGAGCACATGTAAGTATGGTGAGTAACAAAGAAAGATGATACACAACTTATGTCCTCACACTAAACCAATAACTAACTTCAATACAAGTGTGTGTTTTATTTTAACCAAAAGCCTACTGAGATGTAACTTAACCAAATATACTGCAAAACACAAACAAACCCGGGATAGTAAGTATCTGCAAAGTATGATTACTGATTAACTTATGGTCCAAACAACAAACATCAAGTATAATTAAATTAATAAGTTATGGTGCAAATGTAGTCGATGGGGACAAATGGTGTGCTCTCACCCACTTTGTCACACACCCTCCCCCTTAAGACCGTTACTCCTCAGAGTCACGGGACAGGAAGTCAGCGATGACATTCTTGTTTCCTGGCCTGTACTGGACCTGAAACCGATAAGGCTGGAGAGACAAATACCATCTGATGATCCTGGCATTAATGTCTTTCATTTTGTGGATCCACTGCAAAGCACGATGATCAGTCTCAAGCAGAAACTCTTTACCAATGAGGTAATATTTCAAAGTGTCTAATGCCCACTTAATGGCCAAAGCTTCTTTTTCCATTGTGGAGTATCTCATTTCCCTTGGAAAGAGGTTCCGGCTGATGTACTGCACAGGCAACTGGTTTCCTTCCCCTCCTTGCAGTAACACTGCTCCGAGC
>OMNV01009391.1:0-37245 GCA_900303265.1 Brotula barbata
CAACAACCGCACCGGCAACAACCGCACCGGCAACAACCGCACCGGCAACAACCGCACCGGCAACAACCGCACCGGCAACGAGCGACCCTCCCGTGACTGACTGTTGTGCAGCTCCAGAAAAGGCCTCAGCCATGGTTATGGGAGTGATTTTCATCTCAATTAGCGCTTTTCTCCAAAACATCATTCTTTGCTGAATACACTGAAAGGTGAAGATCTTTCAGGAATCATATGTTAATCATGTCATATGTCTTTGAAATTTTTTAACATCTAATCGTAGATGTACAAGTTCAGTATGTAGCCTTTACGCACCTTTCTGTGTGGAGTTTGCATGTTGTTCCCATGTCTGCATGGGTTTCCTCTGGCTTCTCCATTTTCCCCCACCCACAAAAACTTGTACGTTAGGTTAATCACTCCTGCCATTGTCCGCGACCAAGGCAAAGGTGGAAGATCTGGAGTTGGTCCCCGGGCGCTGTTGTGTGTGTTTGCATGTGCATGTGTTGGCTGCCCACTGCTTCTCATTGAGGATGGGTAAAAGTGCAGTGAATTAAGTGCCCTAAAGGGATCAATAAAGTACCCTTATTTCTTTCTTCTTCTATGTTCCATTTTCTCCAAGAATTACAAATGAGAACACAAAGCAAGTAACTGCACACATTAAAAACTAATTTTGAAGGGTGACTGGTTGTAGACAAGTATCCAGCTTTACTTATAAATTGAAGAGCACTATATGTATTTTCTTCAAGATATTGTATCATGGAAATATATCAATAAATACTGTTGTACCCACTTAGCTTCAATTTTTTAATTTAGATGTTTTGCTATATAAATTGTACGAGCATACATTTAGATGGAATTATTTTCTGTGCATGTAAACCCCTAATCCATCCTTTTTTTATTTCAGTCCAGCATTTTAAGGGTAAATGAAAGAAAATTAAACTTGAATTGCCAAAAAATACTTCCAAATTCCATAGGGCTAATATTGCTTCAGATTAGAGGAAAATTTTCAAACAAAACCTGTTGTTTTAAACTTAGCTTGGAGTGTTGCTCCGACAGATCTGAAGATCTGCCAAAGCAAAATAATTTAAGATGGATTTAAATTCAATGTGAATATACTCATATACATACTATATATCGTTTTTGAAAGAGCAAAGTGGACAGCTGTGTGTGGTATGAAAACCCAGTCCAACTCAGAGGTGCCCTGTGGGGGTGGGTACTATTAAAATGATTGTTAGAGCCTGTAACTGGCAAGGGCATATGATCCATCAAACAATACTGAGACCGAGGAGCCCAGACTGCTCTCTTCATAGGGCCCAAAATCTCTGCCCACTAGGTGCCCATTGGTTTTTGGCTACAAATCCACCAAATTTTTCTCACTAACTGTTTAAGTGTTTCCCTCTTAAAGTCACGAACTAGTTTTATACCTCATAAATGTGATAATGATTAAAAAAATCGTTAGGTATGAATAGTGGCCATGTTAGCTGTCGACGTCAATAAGTTGTTCAGGCCAGTATTTGTTGAGTGAACTAGGACAATAATATCTAATCTCCCAGAAGTGATGGTTCAGGAGGGAAAAAAACAATTTAAGTAGTTACGTGGTGATAAAATGGGCTTGGTGACAGTGACCATAAACTCAGCAGATGCCTTTACTGTATTTGTTTTCATTTTGGAAACCTGACCAATCACATGTAAGATTGGGAGGAGACGAACCCGCCTTCATCAAAGCCACGCCTCTATGTTCAGGAACACCACTTCATACATACATTGTTGTTAGCGACGTAGCGGTACGGACTGTTCAATTTTTGACATCTCCATCTGAGACCTATACGCACAACTTCACATCTTGTCACAGCCAAGCGGCTGTAAGGGCAGCAGCGTGTTGGTTGTGGGCTCAGCTCACTGCTACGTCAAGTTGTTGCTGGTCGCAGTCCTGCGAGGTAAGTTAACTGGCTAGTTAGCTGGAGACAGCCAGTACAGATGGGGGGTGGTTGTTGTGCTTACATAGCATTAAGTTAGCTGCATAACCTTGCACAGAAGACAGGCTTGTGAAGTAACACAGACTCTTTCTCTGTAATGTCTTTAACGTTTTAGTGGATTTGTATGCCAATAAAATAACTCGTTAGGTAGTGGCCATGGTAGCTTTCGGTGTCAATAAGTTCTTCAGGCTAGTCTTTTTAAGTGTGCTAAGAGCCGCGACCATGATTTAGCTAAGGGGCTAAAGCTAAGCGCACAAATCTGTCAAACCCCATTTTCGTGTGCACTTAGTTTTAATGTAAGTACTTATTGCGAATACTGTTATGAGGCCTGTGTGGGCGACAATTAAGTAAGCGGAATCATTTGCTGTCAAACTTTTCGGATAGTCAACGTTAATCAAGCGTTATGTGGCAGCTAGCATTAGCTGTTAGCTAGCTTCTCCGTCCCAATCTTGTAACATGTTCACTACCTGGCATTAAATATAGTAAAGTATCCCATTGTAGCCAACATTTTACAAACAGATGAACTGGCCATTAAGTTATCGCGCTGCCAACTACGAGGAAGCGCGGTCATTTAATGTTCAACATCTTCACGTAATATCGGAGCTAGCGAGCATGTCTAGCTCGTCACCGGTCAGTAAAGAGTCCAGCTAGCGCAGTCCAGTTGGGAATGCCTACTTTTAATAGCTCTCTCTATCCGGTAGTCTGTATTGTAATGATGACTCGGTTTACTTGGCATGTAACTTTGGTCAAAGGCGAAAGCCAGCGTGAGACCAGCAGATGCGGCGAGCTCAGTAGAACACGAATGGCGTTTACTCGGTGTTCATGGAGAGGGGGAGGGGAAGAGACAGCGCCTGCCTGCTTGTAAACGTTTCACCGTAGGTTGGCTGCTAGCTACACTTAGCCTCTTTGTAGCCTCTATTAGCTAGTTCAGCGTTGTTGAGTTGTCTCGTATTTGATTCGCATTTCGGTTTTTGAAAATGGATGTGGTACGGTCTCTGCGATTCGAGCGCGTACGTTCAACCACCGTCTTTTCCCAGATTGGTGCAGGACAGCGAATTGAGCGAAGCACTGTGTCTCCTCTGCGCTGACAAAACGCTATGACGTCTGCTTAGGGAACGTCAGTAACTTGCTTTTATTCCGAAAACGTGTGAGTTTCTTTTATGTGACTAGCCCCTACAACTATAGTTTTCACGTCCTTAAGTCTGTTTATACGTTGTTTAAAATGTTCACATTTATTTATCACTTATCCCTATTTTACCGTAATTAAGCATGTGTTAAATCTTTTCTGGATCAATAAAATTTCTTTGGTGTTCTTGCAAAAACCCACATTCATTTAGGTTAAATGATGATAACTCACCATTGTCAGAGCTTCTAAACGAAATCAACATGCTGTAACTGTACTTTCTGAGAAAACAACATTGTGACTTTGAAGGGGGTTACATACACTAAATGCTATACAGTCTTCTAATTTCATCTGATGGAGCTGTAGTATCTGGATATTCTAGGCCTGTCTGGTTTTTGTTTTTTAAAGGGAAGAAAATAAATCATGTCGGAGACAGGTGGGCTGGTTAACATTTTGGTTTGCACACTGGGAGCCAATATATCCATCAAAACATCAAAGCACTGTGAATTTGAAAAGCTGTAAAAAATAACAATTTTATTAACTGAATTGTGGATGTCTGACAAAACAAAGACTCCACATCATATACTTTGAAAGTTGTGAGTTACTTTTCTGTTTGTATTGGTTTAATGTTTCTTAGTTGTTGATGCAGCTGATATTAGTGTATATTTATTGAAGGATGGTCCATAATCATTGAATTCCCTGTCATGCAAGTGTGTGTGGGTGTTCGGCAAGTGTTCAATGCACAGACAACCCATCGTTGCTGAGCTGGTGGTGTGTGTCGTTTAACTTAAAAAGAAATAATAACAATTTTCACGTCATTGTTTAAACATTGTAAAACTGAAATATCACTATATCGCAAATGTCGCTAATTGTGAGATTTTGTCAGGCCAAGTTCATTAGATTACTGTCGTGTAATGGTGCATTGTAGTTTCTCTTATTAGAGTAGTGTATCACAATCTTGAGGAAAACAGAACCTTTGTAAAAAAAAAAAAATAATAATTATATCACTAGAGAAAAAGGTTAATAGTAGGAGTATAAATTGGAATAGTACTGGAGTTTATCCCTATGTCCACAGCTATGCCCATCACTGGCAGAAGGACACACTGTGCAATGAGGATGTAATTGAAAACAACAAGGTCCCAGTTTCACTTAGAATTCCATCACATAGTCCAGGTAGGAGCAGGGTTTGGAAATACCAAGATCTTGTCTAAGGAGCAGTATTAATAGCAAACAGGTGGTGCATTCAGGAAAGACCTCTCTCATACCTCAACTTCATTGATGCAATTTGCTGGTTGGTCTTCTTTGTCAAAGTAAAACCCAACACTGCAATGCGCTACTGTTTAACTTTCACATTTTACTTCTATTCTTTAGCCCCTTTGATTATGTATATACAATGAAGAGGCGTGTTGATGACCAGGAGCCAATATTTGCGTCCCAGCTGCAGCAACCACCTCGTCTACCAGTTCCAGGTACCACAGAGAATTTCCAGCACAGGGTCCTAGCTCCTACCCCAGCTGTGATAGAGGCAGCCACAGACAACATGCAGCCCTCCACTGGAATCCAATATTCAATCCCACCGGGCTACCAGGTATGCTGTTTTTGGTGTAGTTATTGTGAATATTACACTCAGTAGTCGGAGCTGTTTTTATGCCAAATGAGTACTTTAACAGGGTGAAAGTGAAATTTGCATTGGGTGGATATGGGCCACACATTACTCTGGCGTAAGATTTGACTGCATTATATACAGTGCAGTTGACATGTATTTGCTGATAAATATTCATTTGTTTTTTATCACAAACTGATCAAAGTAAAACAACCAGAAGATGCGTACATGTTCACCACATGACAGACAGGAATATTAAATCAGCTGGATCCAAATAGAAAAGTAAATAATTAATAAAAAAAAAAAAATAAGAAATTTAATTTAATTTTTGTTTTGTAGTTCAACACTTACCTGCCAGTCAAGCAGTTACTTTCAAAAGCTTTGCTTCACTGTGAATTCAAGGACAGTGGAGATGAGTCTTTAATAGTCGTTTAATCGTTAGTCGTCGTTAGTCGTTTAATTCTGAAGGACTCTGTTATGTACTTTTTCATAACTGCAAATTGCTGTATTTTTCTTCTGAAACGATTCCCACAATTTCTCAGAACACAAGTGGAAATGGGCATGGACATAACAGTACCGGTCCACATCATGTTGGGCCACACACACACAACCTAGCAGTACAGCCTCAGGGCCCTGCACTGGTCCAGAGTCATGTTCAGCCACCCACACCAATGACTTCAACCCAAGGACAGCAGCAGTTCCAACGACTGAAGGTACATCTCTCTGAACATAAACTACACACAAATTTAACCTTATTACAACAAAGTAAATTTAAAATCAGCTAAATGTACCAAATGACTTCATGCTAGTCAAATCACAAAATTAATTAGAACATGTTTAATTTAGTTATGATGTTAATGAGTTAATGCGAATGATTTTGCTATTTTTGTTGCTACAAAATGATGACAATCTCTGTGTCTCTGTGACTTTTCATATTTTACCTTATAGGTTGAAGATGCCTTGTCATATCTGGATCAAGTGAAGCTGCAGTTTGGGAACCAGCCACAAGTTTATAATGATTTCCTCGATATAATGAAAGAGTTCAAGTCGCAGAGGTACCTTCAAATTTGAGTGTTCTCCTAAAAAGTAAAAGTAAAACGGTAAACAATACCACACTGAGCAACACTGAAAAAACGAACGCAGGGCATTCCACCTATTGCACAAATCCCTTATATTGCACTCGAACATATTTTCACAGTCAAGCGTGCATCCGTTAAGTGCAGTTGTTACTTTTGGATAAAAGCTGTTTTTAACCTGGTTGTACTTGTTTTAATTGTCCTGTATCTCCTGTGGTACACGCTTAAATAAGTGAGCAGCCATGCGCCCTATTTATTCCCATTTAACAACACTTCATGCTTAGAAGTGACGATTGCTTTGAAAGTGTGCTCAATAGTATCAAACTTAAAATAATGATGATGAAAAGTCTGATAATGATTCATCTTATCTGTCATTACAGCATAGACACCCCTGGAGTGATCAGTCGTGTGTCCCAACTCTTTAAGGGCCATCCAGATCTTATTATGGGTTTCAACACTTTCCTGCCACCGGGCTATAAGATTGAAGTGCAGACCAATGATTTGGTTAATGTCACCACACCAAGTCAGATCCACTACATCACTCCTCAAGGTATTTCTGTCCAAAACATCCCTGTAAGTGGAGTGTCCAGTCAGCCTTCAAGCCACCACCAGCACCATAGTCTGCCACACTCTGGCACTCACACTACAACCACCCCACCGTTGGCCACCCAACCTGCACCAGCAAAAATCAGCAAGGTAGAATGTTTCTTTACTGTATCAAATGACCAACGAATCAACAAATGCATAACATATTTGTATGTTAAATATTTGTGCCAGAAGAGGTTGCAGTTATGTACAACATACATTGAAGACCAAATTAAAAAGAACATAATAAATGTAGGTATTCATGCCATCATGTGTTCTTGTTGTTGTCCCTAACAGACAATGCAGTCTCCAGCGTTGACCCCCACCAGCCAACCCAACCCATCAATCCCCTCATACGCCTCACCCCGCTCCCCATCAGTGCAGTCCCACACTCCAGTGAGCAGCACGCCATCTGGTGGTCCGCCTCTCCAGAACAACCAGCCTGTGGAGTTCAACCATGCTATAAACTATGTCAACAAGATCAAGAACCGCTTCCAGGGTCAGCCAGACATTTACAAAGCATTTTTGGAAATCCTGCATACCTACCAGGTGAGAGCGCTGCTTAAAGGTGCAGCTTTTGTTTTGTATACAGAAGTTAAAGGCCGATATATAGGCATGGCCAATTAATTAGTCTGACACCAGGCCCTCCCCCCCCCTTTTTTTCTGTTGTTTTTCTTTTTTATGAGCATCAGCTGATATACTTGGGACATCACTGTGTACCAACTCTATTTGGAAATTCATAATTTGTCAGAATAACCAGCTACTTTAGTAACAATGGTGTCAAAATCCCATCTGTTGCAGGGTGATTTTAAAATATTTTAAATAAATGTTCAAATGGTCAGCAATTATAAGCTATTCTCAATGTTTATAATGAAAAGAAAAGAAAACTAAACCAGTCTTATATAAGTCATCCATTAAAAAAAACATATGGGTTTATCACTAATATGCAATGCAGTCCTTACTTAATATGACAAGACATTTTTCTAAATACAAAAATGAAGTGGAATGTATACAGCATGTCTTACCTTACCTTTTTCATAAACTTTTCAGAAGGAACAACGAAATGCGAAAGAGGCAGCAGGAAACTACACGCCAGCACTAACTGAGCAGGAGGTCTATGCTCAGGTGGCGAGACTTTTCAAAAACCAGGTGGATCTGTTGTCAGAGTTTGGACAGTTTCTACCTGATGCAAACAGCTCAGTGGTGAGTCTCTTGTAACACCTTCCAGAGGTGTGACACATTTTGAACAGACACTGATAGGCTCTTCAATTAGTAGATGTATGTGCTCTTGTGCCTTCCTTGAGAAACAGAGGAACAGAACTAAACAAAATTAGTTTTTCTATACCCTCTTGGAAATTCATTCAATGTTTAGGCAAAGTACTCAACGCTGCAGAAATGACAATACTGCCTAGTGCATAATGTCAAGACAAACAAATGCATCACTTGCAGTGCATAGCTATTTGCAGCTTCCATAACCCAAATTCCTATCTCTTAGTGTCATTGCCGAAGTCCAACATTCGTCAAATTAATCCATCCAATTATGTCGGCCTGCTTCAACTTACTAATCAATCAAACAATTGTTACGACTTGAGAGCATTAAAGCAACACATCAAAGCGATTAGTGAATGCCAAACATCTGCAGAATGCTATTGTACACAAACCGACCATCTCTGTGACCAAGACCTGTGACCAGATGACCAGGAGTTTAATCTACGTGAGAGTATTTATATGCCATGTAGAGCAAGCATTGCTCACGGTTTATTTGCTGATGAGGCTATTAAATTTATTATTAGCATATTCTATAGTTATATATACATTTATATATATATATATATAGTATATCATTAGTTTGAGTAGAGGTACTAGGAACAGGTAGTGTGACCTTTTACAAGTTATGGAAATATAGCCTGCGACGTAAACAACACAACACAACACAAAACTAAATTTACAATTTCCCCAAAGTCCTTTGATGTACCCTTTTGAAGTACTGTTTTTTTGGGAAGATGATGATGATGTGCAATACACCCCTTAGCTGCTGACCAAGACTACACCAGACTCTGTCCGTAATGATCATGGTGGCACAGTAAAGAGACCTTTGCTGAACAACAAACAGAGGTTAAACCAGAATGGACTGCCAATCAGAAGACCTCCTGGAGTGGGAGCATCACCACCTGTCAAGGTATTCACTGCATTTTATGTTGACTGTCAGAATACAAATGTTTGCATCCTGTGACTCTTTGTGTGTTTGACCCGAGGAGAGCCTGAAATGATCACATATTACACGCAATTAGATGATTGCATTGACAATTACAGAGACTCATACTTGCAGTCTGCATATTTTTATGAAAATATTTAGTATACTACAAAAGTGTGTTGTCTCTAGAAGACAAAAGTGGGTCATAGCACATTTCAATAGATAAATAGATTCAAAATGGATTCACTAGATACTTTATTAATCCAGAAGGAAATTAAGTCATCCAGTAGCTAATAACAATAAAACACCAACAATAAAAAACAACCAGAACAATGATAAAAGAAGCATAGAATATATAGAACAATATAACATGATAAACACGATATGATAACAATATAATATCACCCCTGCAGAAGAAACCAAAAATGATGGGAAAGGACCATGCCATGGCTGAAGTCAGCAAACACAGCACCAGCACTGAAACTTTGTTCTTTGAGAAGGTTGGTAAAGTTGTAATTGTTTAATTATTGTTTTGGGATAATTATAGAATTGGCATTATGATAAAATGATTAATTAAGCTTAATGTTCATTCATTAACCTATTTTATTCATTTTATTGAATGGAAACTGTTTGTTTTTTTATCAATGAAAACATTGTAACAGGTGAAGAAGGCCCTTCGGAGCGCTGAGGCATATGACAATTTCTTGCGGTGTTTGCACATCTTCAATCAGGAAGTAATTTCACGTGCAGAGCTGGTGCAGTTGGTCATCCCGTTCTTTGGGTGCGTTGACACAGATATGCAGTTACATGAAGTGGAATTTTGATTTATGTTCACAATATCTGTCAAGTGCCGGCACTTTGATCACTAATAATTGCATGCCTCACATACATGGTGGTTTGATTTACAGGAAGTTCCCAGAGCTTTTTACATGGTTTAAAAACTTCCTGGGCTATCGAGAGTCAAGCCACGGAGAGTTGTGCCACATGGAGAGTTTCCCAAAGGAGCGAGCAATGGAGGGCATTGCCATGGAGATCGATTACGCCTCTTGCAAAAGGCTAGGGTCCAGCTACAGAGCTTTGCCCAAGAGTTACCAGCAGCCCAAGTGCACAGGAAGGACACCACTGTGCAGAGAGGTGAGCTGCTCAAGTCTATATGAACAAAGCAAGATAAGTCTATAATTAGCGAATTACCAATTCCTTTAAATTCCTTTGACACTTATTAAGTATCAAATTTATAGTTTATAGTTTATAATTGAAGTGTGTACTTAAGTTAATGTCCTGTTGCAGGTTCTGAATGACACCTGGGTGTCATTTCCTTCATGGTCTGAGGACTCTACCTTTGTTAGCTCCAAGAAGACTCAGTATGAGGAGAACATTTACAGATGTGAAGATGAACGCTTTGAGGTAATTCATGCATTGACAGTGATCCAACCTAGTCCGACTCAAAAATTAAACAGATAATGTGTATTGTAAAAAGTATATTGTTTATTAAATACAGTGTTATTATTATTATTATTATTGTTATCCATCATAGGCATCTAATTTGAAAATGATCTCAGACATTGACTTCAGTGTGATCTTTGACCACTTTAGTTGGACGTGGTCCTGGAAACCAACCTTGCCACAATAAGGGTCCTGGAGACAGTACAGCGTAAACTTTCTCGCATGTCTGCTGAAGAACAGCTACGCTTCAAGCTGGACAACACTCTCGGCGGTTCTTCTGAGGTCATTCACCGCAAGGCTATTCAGAGGATATACGGTGACAAGGCCCATGACATTATTGACGGGCTCAAGAGGAACCCAGCTGTGTGCCTCCCCATTGTGCTCAAGAGGTTAGAATTGTGATCTCTCTACCCAAAATCATGAGCAGATATTCATTCATTATAGAGCTAATTAAGGTTGTGTGACACTTTATTGTCCCTCTTTAAAGATTAAAAATGAAGGAGGAGGAGTGGAGAGAGGCTCAGAGAGGCTTCAACAAAATCTGGCAGGAGCAGAATGAAAAGTATTACTTAAAGTCACTCGACCATCAAGGCATCAACTTCAAGCAAAATGACACCAAAGTGTTTCGCTCAAAGACATTACTCAATGAAATTGAGATGCTGTATGATGAGGTAAGGAACATGTTCGCTTGATACCTATTTGACATATGCAAAGAAAGGATAGCAAAGACTCTGTGACTCTCACTGGTCATCCTAAGAGCAAAAGATAAAGCCCGGTCCCTGACATTGTTTTTGTCCTGTAGCGCCAGGAGCGAGTGGCAGAGGAAAATGCCACACTGCCACCCAGTGGGCCACACATGACTTTGACCTATGATGACAGCCAGATCCTGGAGGATGCCGCTGCCCTGATCATCCACCATGTCAAAAGACAGGTGGGCATCCAAAAAGAAGACAAGTATAAGATCAAACAGATCATCCACCACTTTATCCCTGACATGCTGTTTACACGGCGAGGTGATCTCTCTGATGTGGAAGAGGATGAAGAAGAGGAGGAAGTTGAAGATATGGAGATGGATCAAGGGGGCACGAAAAAGCACAATGGCCTGCCAGGCAACAACTCATCAAAGTCCAAGCTCCTCTTCAGCAGCACGGCAGCTCAGAAGCTTCGAGGCACAGATGATGCCTATAATCTTTTCTTTGTCAACAATTACTGGTATATCTTCCTTCGTCTTCATCACATTCTCTGCTCACGTTTGCTGCGCATCTATGCGCAAGCTGAAAAGCAGATTGAGGAGGACGCCCGTGAGCGTGAGTGGGAAAGAGAATTCTTGGGGGTTAAACGGGAGAAAAATGAAAATCCAGCAGTTCAACTAAGGATGAAGGAACCTAGTAAGTGTGGAAACCTTGAAATATAAAATTGGTGGAAACACTCTTGATATTATGTTTTATTGCAATTAATACAATCATTGCGTCTGTTTATAAGTAATGCATTAATTAACTAATTGCAGTGGAGGTAGAGGTGGAGGATTATTACTCAGTCTTCCTGGAAATGGTACGAAATCTTTTGGATGGAAACATGGAGCCATCACAGTACGAGGACTCCTTGAGGGAAATGTTTACAATCCATGCCTACATCGCCTTCACCATGGACAAACTCATTCAGAGCATTGTCCGGCAGGTCAGTACAATTAGTACCTTTGGAGGAATTAGCCTGTAATGTTGAAGTTATCAAGTGGTCTCTAGACTAACGCTCTAGCCTCATTTATACCTTGTAGTATTTGCCTTGAGTAGATTTGATCATTCAAAGTTCAGACTTCACTCCAACGGACAGAGCTATTGCACACTAAACCGTTTGTTTCACAGCTCCAGCACCTTGTGAGCGATGATGTCTGTGCACGAGTGACTGACCTTTATCTGACAGAAAGTACCAATAAAGCCACCGGGGGCACGTTGTCCACACAGGCTTCCAGGGCCTCAGCTGAAGGGGTCTATCAGCGCAAAGCAGAGCAACTTATGTCTGATGAAAACTGCTTCAAGGTACAAGCACTAACAAAATTGTGCTTTTCAACTTTGCCGTATGACTAATCATTATCAGCCAATGTACAAGTTTGAGAACAGAAATCTGGGATTTTGGATATAATGTGATTTAGTTTACAATCACTTTTTTGTCTCATTGCTCATGTTTTGTCAAGGTGATGTTTGTGAAGAGTCGAGGAGCTGTTAGTTTGGCTCTGGAGCTCCTGGACACAGATGAAGAGAACTCTGATGAGCCTGCTGAGGCGGAGGTGAGATTTGTTTATTTCTTATTGATATATCATATTGGTCACATAGGAAAGAGCTGAGGGAAAAATCACAATATTGCCAAAATGACACTATGAGTCAAACATCTGATCTAACTTTGATCTTGTCAGAATTGTTTTCCACTAATGCACCCTAAAAAAGCTTTACACCAACTTTTCATCTCGTCACATTTCTGCCTCATCTTTGTACTCTTATAGGCTATCCATGTTTACCACTTTCACGATTTTAACCATATCCGCCTTAGACACGATGATACCGATAAAGATTTTGTGGGGCACGATCTGTTTAATGTTTTTGATATTCCCCATATAGAGGTGGTCTGACTACGTGGACAGATACCTGAACTCAGATTCTGCATCACCAGAGCTGCGAGAGAATCTGGCCCAGAAGCCCGTGTTCCTCCCCAGGTGAGGCCTCAGACATGTCTTGCTCTTGTCTGCACATAGGCTCTAGTCAGCCAAGCAGCTATTCCATTGACAACCCAAAACAGCTGCCAAATACAACTCATTTCAGAGATGAAGCCTGTGGCATCTTTGCACAACCTGACACAAAAAGCCCCTTTTGAGCATAAGAACTCCGCTTTATGTCTAATGGCCATAAATGGCAATGGTTTGTAAAGGAAATTTGCCAGAGTAAGTCCACGGCTACAGTGAAATGGTTGAAATGCCCGATAACCCTCCTGTCTGGAAAGTTTCTCATTGGCTGTGAACATAATTCAGTTTCAGAACTACGCAACACGTTGAAGATTGCACTTTATATGGCCATTCTTTTAAAAGGGCAATTTATTTATACATCGATTCAGTTCCTTTTTAATGGGACTTTTATTTATTAATATTAAGGGTTTTTAAAAATGTACTAGAGGAATTATAGTTTAGAATTTCTGCCTTAGCATATTGAAACTAATTGATTTACATTGATTATTCACATTCTATTGAGTTTAATGGTGTTTTTGAGTGTACTCCACAGAGAACAAATGGCATTTTATTGCAAAAAATAAAGACAAAACGCATTGGTTCTGACTTTTGTCATTTTATGTCACACTTTTCTAAAATGTCTTTAACCAGTGATTAAGAGACTAAAGCTCTTGTGTAAGGCTTGAGTGACTGTTAAAAAGAGGGAGTACAGTGTTGTGTTTTTTATAGCTTATGCCCTTTGTTCGTGTTTGTATGAAAATCAGTTGTCCTGTATGTGACTTAATCACTGTTTACAACTGTACATGTTAAAATGTCCATTTGTTTGAATGTGTTATATACTAAGTATTATGCTTGTAATAATTTGCGGTGGAAACGGTCCAATTGCAGCTTTTTGTTGTGGGTGAGGTTTTTCCATTGGTTTGTGAGTTTAGTGTTCCTAGGTTTTTTCAAAACCCTGGTTGAGCACATTATTTGAACACATGTACAGAGGAGTGGGGCTTGTTAATAAAATGACTGTCTGAACTGTATGTTCATATGTTGGTGTATTTCTTTCCTGACACTTCAGAGCTGTGCATGGAGGCATGGTTGTGTCTGCTTTTGTCTTGAGATGAGAGCCCAGATGAGTGTCGCATATCAAGCCTGTCTGTCTTTGATTGTTGGTGCTTGTTGAGGTTTTTTGAGATGGCTGTCCATTAACGTAAACATTTCAATAGGCTTTTCAAACACCCAAAACTCTTCTTTTTACTTAATCCATCGCATAAATCTGGCACAAGACTATGATTTATCATTGGACTCACCCACATTATTTTCCCTCATCAAATCTATGAGAGGTCAGCAGCACAGGAAGTCAGATCTCTTGGCCCCTGCTGTGAAAATCACGCAGCTTCCAGTTTGTCAGGTTTTCATTGCATGATCATAACACTCAGTACATTGCCAGTGAAAGTATGTGCATATCGAAATATTCTTACCTGATACTTTTGGAATGATATCTAATCTGGCAGCAACATTTGTAGTGATTGTTTCTCACATTTTTATTTGAAATTGGCCTGACTGTCATGTCTTTTAAGTGGAGCCCTGAATGCAAATTTTGCTTCATGGTTTCAGTCCTCGCTCACCTGTACCTTCGGTGGTAAGTACAATTTAACACTTTCATTCAAGCGGGGTGATTTCGTTTTTTTAATGCCTGCTCAAAATCTGAATCAATTTCTGAATAAATAAATTGTTTGCCAAACATATTCAGAATTGAACACAACGGTACAAAATATTACTACTGCTGCTTCTGTTGCTCTTATAGATCCACATTTTCCACAAATGATTTGACTCCCTATCTAATTTTTACTCGGTGAGTTGTAATGCATGGGTTTAAAAATATTTGTTTAAAGGGACAGTCCTTTCAAATTTGGTAATTGTTTTATTGTCAGATCATCAAGAGTGTCTGTATTATGGCTGACCACATCACTTGGGCCATAAGAGTACACAGCACATATTGTCAAGAAAATGATGCCTTGTAGTACGCTTAACCAATATCAAACAGCTGACAGATTTCAGAAATTCGTGTGACCTTTCCTTGTAAACACAATGTACTGAACTCTTGTTGTGTTGAGTAAAGTGTAAAATTTCTCCAAGGTCAGCCAGTGTTATTCATGACTTTCAATTTGTTCTGGCCATCAGGAATTTGAGAAGGATAAGGAAGTGCCAGAGGGGGTGGGAACAGCTACAACAGGAGAGGATGACGAAGGGGCCATCTGACAAGTCGCAGGACGGCAACGATGACCTGTGCATGTTCAAACTCAACTCCTACAAGATGGTGTACGTCTGCAAATCAGAAGACTACATGTACAGGCACACAGCACTCACACGAGCTCATCAGGTAAGTACAGATGAGATGTTTTGCCTATTTGCCATAGTTATCTTTCTGAGATTCATCAGACATAGACTTGAACACTTGTTTGAGCATTGAATTGATTTCTTTACATGAGTACTTGACTGTACGCTGAGGTCATCTGCCGATCTAAACCATCTTTTGCATTCTCAGCGCTGGAATAAATGGTACAACAAGAGAATGGTTGAGCTGAAAACCTATAGTTGTATTTAAGTACTTTTGTCAATGCAGGTTTGTTACAAATCATTACAAAATGAATTACAACACAGGTCACGTTTTCAATAAGCAGTTTGAATGTCTACTGCACATGATAGATTCACTCTTAATTTGTATAAATGTGAAGTTAAAACAGAACACTATGGGGAGGCCTCTGGACAGTCAAACTCAGTTAATGTGCCCTCCAGCATTCAAGTCCATCTAAAGATGTGGAGTGATGACTGAGATCAGAATTGTTAATCCCAAAACCATCACAAAATATAAATGTCCCTGTAAGGATGAGAGATTATTTTTATTTTACTTTCAGTATTAAAAATTAACAAGCGCAGTTATTATCGCTAAAATACTTTTGATACTTGACCAAAATTTCCTTAGTTACTTTTAGTCAAGCACAACTTTTAGGTAGTTTGTCCCAGTTGAATGAGGAGAAGAGTCAAAGACATAAATCGGTACTTAAAATTGCTGTCACAGCATCTTATCTGCATTGTTCAGTTATAATACTGTATAACGTGCATTGTAATTTTTGTTTCAGTCCCACCAACGGGTAAATACTCGCCTGCACAGACGCTTTCAAGCCTGGTTGGATGCCTGGGCCAAGGAACATGTGACCAGCGACATGGCAGCTGACAACCGCAAGTGGTTGATGGGAGATGGAAAAGAGGGTCTGATGTCTTGCACCACAACTTGCAATCCTGAAGTCCTCCATTATCTCAGCGTTAACAAGTACCAGGTGAAGTACAGAACACTGTAAGTCAGCGTCTGTCTCATCAAAAGATAAAAGTGTTGCCTTGTGCACCTGTATGCGACAAACTGCCATTGATGGTTGGAAATGTGGATTTTACCCGCCTGTCCTTAATGGATTGAGATGCCAAATTTTTTGATGGGCTCCAGTCCATGATTCCCGAGCATTTCTATTTCTGCAAGTGTGGTGGAACATAATTCAGAAACAGCTAAACTTTCAAAAGTGTGCAAAGTACGTTCAGCTATTGTGGACAATTTATTGGCAAAGCAAGCATCTCAGTAATTTCATTTTACATTGAAATTCATATTTCTACATGAGCTAAATACAGAGAAAACATTTGATTAAAAAGAGTCTCTTCCTTTTGGATTTTGGAGGAATGCACATTTGAGCATTTCATTTCTTAAAGTCACCTATTTAAATTAATAAAGTGTTTTTTGAGGACCACTTCATCGCTTTGTTGAAACAAACTCAGCTTTTCTCTTTGTGTCACCAGAACACCTCTGTTACCTCTGTGAAAATATGTGAGATTATTCTGGCTTCCAGCTCTAAAATTGTATAGTATGCCAATGTTTTCCTCATTGATGCTAAAGTTGCAGTAGTGCACTATATATACAGTAAATATATATTTTACATCAACTGCTGGCAACTGCAGGGTAGCAGCTTGGCATGAGTGCAATGCCAGCACAGTAGAATAGGTTTTGACTGCCCAAACACTTCCTGTAAATATGCTGTTTATAACTAGATTTTTTTTTTTTATCAGATGTTCGTTGATGTGTAGCACTAACACACTTAGTATTAGTCTTAAGATAGATGTTTCTGAAAAGTTTATTAAGAAAATGCAAAATTTTAGCAGTTTTTTTGTTTTACCAAAGGACATCAACTAGATGACGTGTTTTTGTTTGTGGTCTGTTGAATGTATTGTCCTTCAGTTCTTTGTGTAGAATGTTTCCATTTTCTTGAGAACAACCCTTTTTTTTATATGTTTAGAAACCGTATTGTCTATTCTTCTGTGCCCACTTCCTACCTTCGGTCTGTGACATCACCATTATTTGTGGTTTTAAGATGATTGAATGTAGCCAAACACAGCAGTTTATGCTTTTGACAACAACATGTATGTTTGTGTTCCATAGTGCCGAAGCCTCAACAGAACTATTAGTTTATTCTTGTAAACTTTACTTTACCAAATGGTCAAATGGGTTAGGTGATATTACTCTGAAAAACACTGTCAATTGTTTGTGTTCATTTTTTCCCACAGTGTTGTCAACAAACACTGACAGATGTATAGTTGGAATATGTGTGAATGTCAGCCGTGTGACTTGTGTACAGTTTTAGGAAGAAAACAAGTGAGCAATAATTCTTCACTTACAGTATATCAAAGCTATTAGTTTGTATTTCAGCTGAAATACAAATGTGAACATTGTATTCCCTTAAAACAGGGATGTCGGTTAATGTCAAGTGGTGAGATCAGACCAAAAGGCCTCTATCGGTCTCTGGTTTTTGGATTTTCTGTTATGCACAGGAATAGCACTCTAAAGTAAAGTTCTTTGAAGAGCTGTCTTAAAGACCTACTTGAGTATGTAACAGTGGAAATCTATACACCATGCACTTACTGATTATATATCATTTAACACCTATGAATGAATGACGTAAGATTAACGCACAAATTAGGAATTGAAGCGCAAATTGGAAACTATAAAATAAATTTAAAAAAGCTGCCTGGCAAGATTTCATCTGTCAATATTTTCCAGGAACTCCATTTAAAGGCAACGGTCGGTAACATAACCAGCTACAGACAATCTTGGAACAGTTTAGTACTTGGGTTTTTATTTTTTATATATATAAGGTGTTTAATATGAAAAACCACAGGACGTCACCGGAAGCTGATTGTACAAAAAGACGTCATTTGTACCCTGTTTACTGTGTCTCTTCTCTTTGCCATGTCTTCTCTTGACTTTTATGATGTTCTACACAGGTGTAGTATGGTGTTTGGCATTAAACGACCCTTTGAATAGACAGAAACTATTTACAATTTTCCTTTTTCACGTCTGCTATTATTTTTGTATTACAATAATAGGTTGTTTCAAACTAAATGTTATCTTGTCCCGGGATATAGTGTGTGAATGCATAAGTATTGCAAGAACAGATCACTCTTTTATCGTTTTATTCCCAAAGCTGAAACAATTAAATATCAAAGGAAAACAGGATACCTAGCTGAAGTTGTGATTTGTGAAAATACCAAACGCTGGAGGCTAAAACGTGTTTCTGTGATATATTTCCACAGAGTTTTGTGAATCTATGAGGGTGTGTGTTTGTCACAGGAATTCTTAGCCCAGGCAGACACAGACATTGGCTATGCCCGTACATAGATCCGTGTGCAGACCACATCATCGGCCCCAAAGATCTGAAACAAGATTGAGAGCAGAAACAATATGATAAACATTGGCTGAATGAAGAGGAATGATAGCCTCATATTTGGACATGAGGTGCCTTATTACTCAATGATGTCAGAGACACTAAGTTGGCCCACATTGGACAAATCTCATTACTCATTTGACATCTTTATACAAATTTCTTTGCCTGGAAATTGTTATTTAATATCCATTCAGGGATCACGTTTTACACAATGATAAAGCAGTAACTCTAACTTTATTGAGACACATGTTATGTCTCTTGTATTATAAATACAAACATCTCAATCCTCACATTTTCTCCTGCCCTCCCCGGTAATTTCTTCCACTGGACACGTCAAGCTGTTTCTTATATACAATCATAAAGGAGCTGAGATGTACCAAAAACTGGCAAACAAAGGGGAAAATGTTGCATTGTTGCGGGTGGGTGTGTTCATGTGCTATGATGAATGGCAGTCTTGGGAGCGTAGCAATATGGCCAACTGCAGCGGTCCGTGCGACACATCATTAGCTCGAGCCACGCAGCGCGACAGGACAAGGAAACAGGCCTGCGCTCTAACAAATGGGGCTGAGATGACTCCATCTGGCTTGTGACACACTGCCGGGGGAGACATTAACTGGAGGTAACACCAGGGTCCATTGGCATTTTTAGCCAGTTGATCAATGAGGCCAATTAAAATCCACAGGAGGACACAGTCAGGCCGGGCCCCCCATCACCCAACACCATTACAGCGGAACACTTTCACCTGGCTCCAGTCCCATTGTAAACCAGCCTGTTTCAGCATTTATCCTCGGAAATCAATATTTATTGACCTGAAATGCAAAGGAACTATTATGAGGTCCCTTGCACCGGCAAGTGCAGACAAGTAATTTACCTTTAAGTGTTTCTCCTCCTCCTCCCCCTTTTCACTTTGACTGTGGATCCTACAAATGCCCATTCAGAAATCACCGCAAAATGTCCACAGTCCTAGATCACAGATGTGACACACGCTGTCTTCATTAAGCTCCTCATCCACCCATCCATCTCTCCCTCCCTCCCAGGGCCTAATGTCCTCATCTGCTGGCTGAAACTTTGATTCCGTTTATACTGCAGACTTGCTGATGTCACTGTACACAACATGGAGTGAAGCTCCCTATAGCTGAATGAACAGTTCACTAAAATAGAATATCAAGGGGGAACAACAGACAAATTCAATTGATTCACTTCATGTCAATATTTATAGAGATTCACTTTTTTTTTTAATAGCGAGGCATGATTGATTAAAGGGATAGTTCTGTTTTTTTCTAAAGCTTTACCAGCAACCTTTCCTTTCTAAATGGAGGAACTCTTGTTTTGACTGAACTGTGCTCTGGTACAATATTCACTCTTCTTAATATGGTACCTGAGCACAGTTGATTTGACAAATTTGGAGGATCGATCTCACCCACAAGATGCAGCAAATACTTGTATACGTGTGTAAAAATCTGACCTATGACGCTAAAAATTTAGATGATAAAAATGTCGTTTGGAACATTTTCTTACTCATTTACAGTTGTTTACTCAATGAGTTTTGGCTGGAGTGTTCAATCGAGGCACACTGTCTCCTACTTGAGAACATCATATATGATTGACAATTGTGGTAGTGATGCCCTCTGTTGTAATAAATAACATTTTTTAAACTCAAAGGTTTTTCTCAAATCAAAAACCAACAGTAGGAGATGCTACAGAGACAAAATATTTTTCAAAGAGCACACACACACATGGATTCCTATCTTGCTGTAATGAGGATTTCATCAAACATTGCAAAAAAGTATTTTTGAAAAAGTCTTGAGGTGAGGTTTGAGAATACACACCTTAAAACAGATCATTGCATCATCACTTTCTTCTCTGGATTTAATCACTGTATGAGCTCCGAGCCAAACATCTTTGCCTCATCATCTCTCTCTCAACTCTAAACAATGGAAGCGATTAAACTGACGGAGCAGAATACGCTGAAGTCAAATGACAGCAGCAGGGAATAAATCTGACCTTTCCCTCATCATCCCTCACTGTTATCACTGGGAATCTCAGGACTTTATTGTTGAATAATAAAAGATCTTATGACTTGAGCCCACATGGCTATCGGATTACAGTCTATCACCTCGGCGTGGACACACACATACACACACCCTTATCTTGAACAAAAACAGATTCGGTCTTGTTTAAAGCTTTGTTTCCCAGTTTGAAAGTCTGCCTTCAGTCCAAATTATAGTCCCTCTGAAAGGTTTTTCACTGTGGTTAGTCACAGTCAATAAAGAGGATATCTCCAACACAATCAAACTGGACTCCACAGTTACAGCAGGCAGGCTATGGTGTCCATCTGGCCAATAAATCCAAGCAGGCCCAGATGTTTACAGAGGAAAAACTGTACTTCCTTGGTGATCTAAATACTTCGGAACTGGAGACGGACGTGTTTTTGATGGATGCAAGAAGTTGAAGTGCAGTGTGGTATGCAGGTTTAACAACAAACGTATGGCAGTGAAATGCTAATCTGCACCAGTGCAACCTGGAAACCTTGAAATTCCGCTGACGTTTTCCTGTGGTGCGTGATAATCCACTTTTTAACTATTTTAAATAAACTTTAAATGGAATGCTGTCACTTCTGAAATGGGAAATTCACGTTTTATTTTATCTTTATAGACATCTTGAACCCTTATATGCTGTTAAGCATAAGCATCTCCTCATATGTAGTCTCCGTACCAACATTTAAGTGTATCTGTGTTTCAATGTATCGTCCATAAGCACCAAATCATTTATTGATACATGGATGATTAATTCTTAATTAGTGCTTCAGAAAACAGGAGTATATTCTTTTCATTTTACAACACTTGCTTATGTGGTACCAGACACAAATCCATTAGAAAAAGGGAAAATACAGACATTATTGCTGCATTATAAAACAAAATTATTATTTTCCAATTATACATTTCAATAAATGCGGTCGTGCCTGTACAAGAACGTAAAATGTTGTAATACCTAAACGATATCATGTTTCGAATGTTGAATCAAAATCTGCCCCAATAACTACCACCTACAATCTAACTTAATAAAAACGACAAAATTTACTGCTAAAATGTTGTGGAACAAAGCGAGCCGTTTTAAGTCAAATACTTCCAAATATTACAGTAAATTACAGACTGTTCCAGTTGTACACCCCTCACTCATCGAACAAATAGTTTGTCTGGCACATGTGAAAACCATATGTTACTTATGTTAGTATCTTGATATTTTAGTATCTTGTGAGAAATTAGCTTTGATTCAGTCAGCCTTCTCGTCTAGATGTTTTACTTCAGGTTTCTCTCATTTTGTTCTTTTGACCCGGGAAAACTGCAAATTAATTGGGACCATCTGCTGTGATACCTGAGCCTGAGATACGGGCCTGCTGACGTACTCGTATTATTTGTTTAGTACAGGAATGAATGGGTGGAGTTGTCCAGAACATTTCCTTCAATCTGTTTATATTGGAAACTTATTGGCCAGATTATTGAACGCTTTGATCAGCTGTCTCATCTGTCAGTTCTTCTTTTTTTATGACCGTCCAGTCAACTCTCTACTTCTCTGCTGTACACATCCTACAACAGAACTGACATCAACCCTGGATGTCCTTTGAACCTCTCCTTTGTTTTCTTATTTGCAGACTTGAGGATCAGAGTCTGGTAAACCCCGGTGTGGTTTGAGACGGTGTCCTCCAGAGACGACACCGGGTCCCCGTTCCAAACATCTGTTCATTGATGATGGTCTTAAAGTTTTTAGGTGACAGTGGGAGTCATTGTGTTCTGGCGGCTCCTCAGGCGAGTGTGCTGAGAAGGTCACAGCATTTTAATCCTTTCCTTAAAGTATGTCTGCCCATGGCAGTGGATGTCAAGCATCATTTGCTCCTAAAATCTAATAATTTAAAAATGAGAATGATGCTGTATTTTCTGTAACATTTTGCAGATTAAATTATTGATGCATGGTTTTTCAGGGTTTATTTTTTTTAACCCACTTGTTTTAGAGCACTGAGAAACATCTTAAAAATTCCTTTGGGAGTCGGTGATTCATGCGTGAAAGGGCTAAACCAATAAGTCACAATTTAAAAGGGAAAAAGTCGAGAAAACAATCTGTTCCTCAAACTAAGAGGAGGGAAGGTGGGAGGCTCAATCCGGGCCAGATGTGATTCCAGATGTGAGAAACTGAATAATTTGACCATCTCCACTCTAAACGTCTGGTTGGTGTGACTCCATTTGCGTCATTTCAGGAGCCATCTCTTTCATTGCTGTCATCTTACAGGAGTGACAGGAACATTAAAAGATACTCACCAGAATGAGTTCATCCCCTCGGAGTTCTCTGCTCCAGAAGGTCTTTGGGCCGTTCCCGTTTAGGAGGGTCTGTTTGCAGTAAATCTTGTTTTCATTTTCCCAAGTGGCCAAACTCTGTAGAAACAGCGTTTTCATGAAAAAGTTTTTTTATCCCCTTTTTAAGTTTCACCTAACACGGCGGTGGATATGGAGCGTATCCTTATTCCTTTGTTCCATTGTTTTGTCTTTAGAGGATCACATCAGTGTTTCTTTTATGTTTTACAACTTATCATCTATGTGGGAGTTTATTGGTCATGTCTTTCTGTCTGACTGAAGACCATTAAACATTTGAGGGGCAGCTCAGATAGGATCCAGGGAAGGACTCGTTAAACCAACAAGAGAAGAGAGAACTTTCAAACCGATCTGTTGGTTTGTCAGTGGTTTGTCCTTTTTTTTTTTGTTTTGGTGGGATTTGAAGCTGAAACTCTGGATAGATCAATAAAGGCTTTGGAATTGATGCATTCAGGTGCTGGGAGGAATCTGGAACATCCAAAAATGGAGATCCAGATCCACAACAGCAGCCTATTAAAACAAGAAACGTCTAAATTCATGCTCTCCTTGGCTCATCTTCAAACATCTACAGAAACCACAAATGGATGTTCAAACTTGTTTTTGTCTCATGATGAGTTACCTTACACTTCCTGCCATCCACCGTTTCCTCGTTGAACTCCTCACCGATGAGGAAGTTGATCTCGGTGGTCCTGACCGTGGTGGAGGTCTTGATGTAGAAGTGCTCCCCGTTCTGCTTGATCTCCACGTGGGGCTTGGATGCGGCTGCCACCGCTATCCTCCTCAGCATGACATTCACACCTAAAGAGACACACGAAGCTGCCTGTAGTGTGTGAGGGTTGATTGGTAAGTTCTGAGCTTAATACACAACTAAGCATTTGCAATCTTTTTGGTATTCTGACTTACATTCTCAGGGTCTATGATGATACGTTTACATGCACTACTCTAATTAAGACCTTTACACGTCTTCATTAATCGATTTACAAACACATTACAGGAGTATCCATACTTTTTTTTAGGCCAATTTCAGTCACTTTAATGTGCATACATGGCCACACACAACGATTTCATTTTGCCTCAATCTTGGTATAGTCCAAGATTTCAGTTTCATGTAAAGGCATACCTTTGGATTCATCTCAGATTGACCTCTTCCCAATCATCTAAAGGTTTTGGTAGGAATCCTTTCGGCAATTCTCTTGTGAATTTTTTCTTTTTTTTTTTGCAGCGGCCACAAATTGCTGGACTCTGAAATTTATCAATCAACCCTCAGCACTGTGGTTTAAGTGATGAGGTCTGTGAATGATTCTCTATCACCTAATTTTTAACAAAACAGCCAGTCTTTGCATTTTTTGTGCCTCAGACGAGAATTTAGAGTTCCCATCCAGCGCCAACAAAAACGTCCATATTTTATCATGTGGCTGTGCGATCTGTCACCTCACATCTTTGTCTGACTGCTCCTGGCTCCAAACACACAGCGAGGAGAGAAAAAAAATACATCATTTCCACTTTTAGCGGTGAGATTATTTCAGAGGAATGCATAGAGGCGGCCGCATCTGCTCCAATCACTTTTAATTGTCTGGGGGAATATCTTTGATATGATGTTACCGTTTTTTTTTTTATATGATAATGAATCCACCAGCGGCTACAATTGAGACGCTTCTAAGCAGATGTTACCAATACGGTGGGCGCAGTGACAAGGTGATGAGAGGGAGGAATGCTGGCGCCATTGGCTTTGTTTAGCTCTCCTGTACGGCGTGATAGATTCTGTACTGTAAATGACTGGAAAGGCTGTTAACCTCTCTGTCACACAGCTACAGGACGACAAACGACACGATGGGGAAACCATTCGCTCTTGTTTCCCGCTCAGCATTGCATGTCCTTGATCATTCTGGCCACTGACACAACTTCAGTGTGCCATCTGTCCCCTACAGATTTCTACATGGAAAACAATGAACTGCTGCAACAAACTGTGAAGACACGGGACCGATAGATCACACCTTTGATCCAAGCTTCTCATCCTCATCATCTCTTTAGTTACATCTAATCCCATTCTGCTCTCTTACCAAGTTTTTTTTTTTAATTTCTGCACAATTAGGCTGCATTTTCTGTATTTGCATGTTTAATTTTTCAATCCCTAAAACAATTTGTCTCAACGAGCACTAAGAAAACCTGATCTGTACCCCAGGTAGGATTGACTACAGTGGAGTGAACAGACCTCTGTTTGATGTATTTATTCACAATCACTTGCAAATGAAACTGTATGTTTAATCATTAGTCAGATAAAGGGTTAAATTTGTCCTCACCCAGTGCTTTCAGCAGCTCCTCAAAATTCTCACTGGTTTTCATTTTCCAAGTTCCTGCAAAATTGGGCATCTCGCCGTGTGATTGTGTCAGTCTTCTCCTGCCTGCCTGCCTGCCTGTCTGTCTCCTCTCTTTCCCCCGTGCTCCCTTTTTTCCAGCCTCACTCTCTCCTCCCTTTCTCCCTGAGTAATGATCCCATACAGCAGACCAACCCCCCCCCAACCCCCCAGCGCCTTTTTTCCTCTCCCACACACTCACTGACAGACGTTTGCCTGCGCACACACCCACATTCTTAATGGTTTCAAAGGATTATAATCTCTCCTGTAAGGATCGTCCTAAGTGAAGGATCGGTTCCAATTATTACTCAAACGATGAGCTGATTCATTGATGGATTATGAGGAAATCAACAAAGACACAGAATCAGTTATTCGTTTTAGATGTGTATCATGTAAAGTACTGTGTGCAGCTTCTGTGTGGTTTGTTTTGCTATTTTCTCTCTTCTGTTTTATTTGTTTGAATTTTGTACAGTACAGGCTCCGTGATTCGTTCGAAAAGTAGTTGAAGGACCGTTCATCAAATATTTAAGCTATTTATTCAAAGGTCCCTCCGTTCCTCTCCCCATTATGTTAAATATATGGGTCCCACAATGTTGCCAGAAGTTTCTTTGAACACTCCTCCTCTACAAGCTTCCCAGTATGTTTTAACACTTGAAAAATGTTGTTGAACTTGTATACACATCCTAATGACAGTGTTCTAGATGAGTTAAGAACTCTAAGTTTCTCTTGTTGAGTTCTGTTTTTAAAAGGTACCAAGTGGAAACACTAAACTAGTGCAAACTGAATGTTATCAGTGTGTAAAGATGCATCTACAATCTCACTATCTCCTTTTTGGGATCATTAAACGCAGCACGTCAGGTGATTAATCTCTTCAACTCTGCAGTAACCACCAGCAGACCAATCTTCATAAACGTTGGATTGAAAAAGCCGGATATATCAGGAGGCATCCAAGGGAAATTAGCTCAAGATTATCCAGAATAGTACAATAGTACAAAACAAGCGGAAACCTGAATTTTAGGAAAGGAACTGTTTGCTTTAAAGCGTACCCAGTTGCCAATTCATCTACCAGTGTTTAAAGGGTTAAACCAACTTAGTTCAAAAGTTAGTTTAAATCGTCGTTTGTCATTTGCTGCTCTGTTGTCCCGTTTTGGAAGCAGTTGAAAAGTAGCTTACACTACAGAGCCTTTTCAGTACAATTCCAATGAAGATCTTCTTAGTACTTTGACCATCTCACCACCTCCTACACACACACACACACACACAGTGCTCACATCCCATGAGAATGAGAGGCCCTTCCCCTAACCCAGGCCAACTCAGATTTGTTCCCTTCCTGACAGCTCCTCATCAGTCATTGTGACAAAGTGCCGTCCAGACAGCGCCTGATAATTAATGTATAGAGCCGAGCGGGGAGCACTCTGTCATCCCACCAGGAAGTGTCAGCTCAGAGACGCCCTTCGCAGTCTTCACCAGGCCTCCGTGTTTGTTTCATTCATCAGTACATTCGTCTGTTTGCCCCTGGGGGCTTTTATATCCAAAAGGGAAAGTGAGAGCTTGTGATCTGAAGAGGGGGAAAGTTGAGGGAATTTTATCACAGTTGGAGGGAAAAATGTGGGCCGTGACTGGATAATCTGCTGCCATCTATGGCCCTGTTGGTGAAAATGTGAGTCTTATTTCTCGTCACTGTGGTTTTAACTTGTAGATTTTAAGAAAAGTGACTTCAGTAACATATTTCAATCACTCAGCTTTATCACATGACAAAGGTTCCCTGTGATCATGAAAAGAGAACATTCATTATTATTGTTGATAATAACAACCAGATATAATCTCCATGTTGAATTGCTGGTTGAACTTTTCTCAAAATTCTGTAACCTCTAACCCTTGTGTTGTCTTCGTATTCTGTATACTCCGCTTGTCCTCCGGGTCAAAAATGACCCGCCTTCACAAAACCCCTAAAATAAAGCAGTTGCATTGAATTTTAAACCCCAAATCTATTTTTGCATGAAGAAGAAACCTGTCTTTCATCACAAACTTTGTGAATATCTGGATTTTACCTCTTCACAGTGCAGAAAGACTACATTTATTCAGTGGATACCATTCGTACCACCAACCAAATATCTAAGTCATAATTGTTTTCTTTACTAAAATAGAGGTTTATTATTACTTAAGGTACTGCATAGGTGTAATCATTGTTTACTAGCAGTAGATAGTACTTGGATAGCCTAAAAAAATAGGAGAAATATGTAGAAAGTAGTTTTGAATGCATTTTACTGTAGGCGCTCCCAGTAACAATCAGGTTGTTAACAGTGCTGTGTTCTCTGTACAATGAGGAATTAAACTACAAAATATATAATCCAATTTTTTTAACTATTGCTCCCATCCACAAAGTGTGTAAACGGTGGGGGCAGCTGCATCCTTCATTGTATCAGAACAAGATCCAGCCCCCTACGCAGCGTTCACACCGGCAGCAGAGGCTGCTGGGAGTGGGCGATGCTCCCTTCATTCAATGTGTGGTTCCTTTCCCAGCTGCTCCAGGAACAACACCCTCTTCTTGTTCTGCTTATCAGGCATCCATGTAGGGTTGATTTTGTTCCATATAAAGACTTTCATTGGCATTGTGGCACGGAAAATCGCCCTTCCAGTCTCTGCATCCCAGAGACTGCATGCAGCCCGGCCTGGGGATCTGTAAACACCTACTAAGATGACCAGCCCTTTGTACGCACGTTGGTCAATCTCACGGTCCTTTTCCAGTTGTATCCATATTTACGAAAGCCCTCTAAATTTGTCATCTACAGGATGATTTGTTTTCTATTTCTGGTGTGATGAACAAGTAGAATGTTGATTCGATGTCCAGGGCGTTGGAAGCTGTGTATTTTGTGGGCCCTGTGGTCATCTTCCTGGTTGTTGTATGGAGAGGTGGATCAATTTCTTTTGCTGTTCTCTGACAAAAAAAGTCTTTTTTCCAGTTTGGGAGATTTCTTCTTCATCTGAAGATGATGCATCGTGCTCTGGCTTGTATTCCTCCCCATCATCTTCTTCTGATATTTGTCTTATTCATCCTGGACATCTGAAAAAATCAGATCAGTACAGAGAGAACCAGGGTCTGCGGCACGTTTATGGCCCCGTTTAAGTTGGCTTTGCCTCAGTAGATCTTTTAATTTCAGGAATTAACTAGCATAATGAGATGTGACCTTTGTGTCAGGGTGTCACCTTGGATAAGAAGTATGGACGCCCCACGGTTATAAGACATTAGCTTCTGAGGCATCTGAATCACATTTGCCCCTCACAGGGCAGCAAAATATTGATTTCCTTTCTAAATGCTGTAGTTCACACATTTGTGTACATTTATACACTTGGCAGATACTTGATTTGAGTGTAACGATTGTATGATATTTGTACATCAAGGATTTATTTATACCGATCCATTGTAATTGTCTTTTTTATCACTATTATTCAAAATCATCCATTGTGCACAGAGTGAACAAATGTATACAATGTGCACTATTCAACACGGGTGTCAGTAACTTTTCAGACTCTTTTAGTACAGCATGTGCACAGTAAGTTTTTCAGTGATTTTTCTTTTCTTTTTTTCTTTAACAGACCACAGCTTGCTCCAACACCCGTCAGTGGGAACGTTGTGACAGCACTTTTTACGTTAATGTCCAACAAAATTTCTAACTCTTGAGACCCAGAATTCCTGTCAACAACCAATTCCCTCCGCAGTTAAACATTAGTGCACGCCTCTCCCCTCTCGATAAAAGTTTGATTGGGCTGTGTGGATGCATAACACAGACTGCAGTATTTAGTGACAAGTTGAGGTGGTACAGTGCGTGTATGTTTTAGTGTGCAATCTGAGAGGGCAGAAATAACTTCAAAACTTTTGTCTATAACATTTACTACAAAATTGTGAGGTTAAAAATGAAATTATCCAACTTGTGACAGACTATAAATATCCACTACAAAATATCACAAACCTTTAAAGAGCCCATAATCATAATGATTGCAATGAAAATACACAAATTGGCTGTGTTTATTTTATTGACTAGGACGGACACAGAAAACATGACTTGAAAACCACATTTGACTCACATGAACCTCCTCCAGTGCACGTCTAGAAAACTTAAAACTTCTGGAGTTAGTGGAAGCTGTGCAAAGAGAGATACTCAAGTTCATTATGAAAACTGCAGACAACCACACTACTGAATTGCTCACTTGTTTCTTTCAAGTTAATTGCCTGTTTTCCCCCTGAGAGTTTGGTAAAACAGCTTAAAAAAAAGACAATCTTCCCAAATGAGTTCCAGTGTGTCATTGCCTCTAAGCGTAAAATGAGAAACACTAACTATCAGAAAGTTATCCCAGAATGTCTAATGAGGCTTAAAATGTATTTTACTATGGTCTGAAGAACTTTGAATATAACCATTAGAATGTTTATGGCTTCACTGAAATAAACCTTCACCTACATATAGTCCCTCATGGTTGAGTGTGATCACAGCTATTACTAAGATAAGTTTGTAATTTGTGTCAATATGACGATGGATTCACTGAAATAAATTATTTTCCCCACAAATGCAAAGTCATGTTCAAGATCCACTTCATCAATTATACAGTTTAAACATAGAAACAAACTCAACAGTAAAGTGTAATGAACATCACTACTCATTTGTGGTCATAAGTCTTAAAACCTGGATTTAAAAAGAAAACAAAATGAAAAAGAAAATGAAAAATACATATTATGTGATGTCCATTTTTAGAGACATGCTGTACAAGAAACATACAATCACATGTTATGCTGAAAAGAACAAAAATGTCAGTATTATTGCACTCAAACATCAGGAAAATAGCTGCATGTGATTACTGCCCTCCAACCTCCCACAGCTTCTCTTTCCCACATTTTCCCTGCATTCTCAATACAAATATTCCAAAAGTAATTACTTTCTACCTTAATCACTGCAATATCTACCATGCCAGTGAGACAGCATGTTGGTAAGCTCCAAACTCATGATGAAATATACACGTATGCGTGGTTTGTATGAAATCTCTCGTGTAATCTAAATTCCATTTGTGCAGTGTTTTGTATGATAGAAATCAGGCGTACCAATGCCTACAGTGCAAACAGTGAGGCTACCACAAACTCTAATATAGTTTATGACCGCTTTTATGTTAAGCTATTAAAAATGAATGATTGTGCATCCTGAATTCACTCTCTTCTCTATCAGCAAATTAAAAGGCCAAAAAACAGGTTAGGGGACAGACAAGACAGCTATTTCATACAGAACAACGCAACAAGGATTTTACATGGACCCAAGAACCTCCTTTGGTATGAGAGTGAATGCAGGTTACTATAGTAACTCAAGGTTATTTCTGCTACTACAGCTGACACTGACAGCTTCTCTCAGCCTCCTTTCTTTAATATTATTGTTGGATTGTTACATTAACCTTTAACTTGGTGACTGAATAAATAGAAGAAAAAAAATGTACATCCTATATGAACGCCACATTGTTTCAGCCGTCTACCAAGTTAAATCAGTGTAAAAGCAACGGTGATCACCGTTAAGTGATACTAAAAAGATAATAAAAACCTGTTTTGCAGCAATGGATCAACTTTCATAATTCATTCTGCTGTGAATAGCAATAAGCACTATTTACACCATGATTAAAAGGTTAATATGGATGGTCACAGGCAGATTGAGCTCATTTTGTCCGTCTCCTACACAAGAGTTAAAAATGGGTAAACATGTCTGTTTCCATTTTGCCCCCATAATTGTGATTCAAACCAAGCATTCTGTCATCCAAACCTGGATGAAAATGGCACACACTTCACAGATGAAGTAAATCCGGCCCTCCTCTCTACCAGTGCCTTGAATCCACCAGCTCAGGTCGCAAACTCAGTTTTTTTAGTGTCTCATATCCCACCACCATGACAATGGCAGTGGGTGTGGATGAAATGATGCGTGCAGACAGTCCTTTGGTTAATCCCCAAAATCTTTCCTCCACAATCAGCTGCCTGAAGGTTTCCGTGACTGAACGTCTACCCTCAACCTGAACAGAACACACACACACAAACAGTATTATATGTAATCATTAAATTAAATTAAATTAATTAATCAATTAATTAATTTAAAAGGTTTAATGTTTCAAAAGCTATTACAGATACGGTAGCCAATACTGACAACAATTTTACTAAACGTGCTGCATGTATATGGTTGTTACCTGCACTCTAGCTCTGACCACATCCATTGGGTTGGTGACTGTGGAGGCAGTGGCAGCAGCTAGTGGTCCAGCCATGGCTTGGAGAACCAGATGAGGGCAGTCACTGGGAGCCAGTTTTGAGAGCTGCTCTGTTAAACGTCAATAACACAAGCTTATCTACAGTCTTCAGACAAAAGAATTGAGTTATTTAAATGGATAAAGGTGCTTATTGCAAATTCATTAATTCCAGCTTACCAGCATAAAAATGATAGAAAGGCCACCAGACTGCGCTGTTTGGGATATAGGTCAGTAAAGATGCCACATATCCCCTGTAAAAGCCACGGAAACCATCAGCAGCAAAGATCTGAGCAATAATGTTCCTGGTTTGGCCAAACACTCTTTTTCCCACTTCCTCTTGGGGTCCAAGCCGGAAGCGGCAGAGGTGCTCCCCTTGGCCTTGCATCATCAGCTGCTGAGAGACCACGTCTATGGGGACCGTGATGCTCTGTGCCACCAGGGAGGCCGAGCCACCTGCCACCAATGACTTGACCGTGTTATCATTAGAATATCGGGAGACGTATTTCCTCACAAGTTCATAAGTGGTTATGTAGGCCTGCCCTGAGATGAGTGTGAAGGTGTTAACCATGAAACCACGATATAGGCCTCGTACACCCTCGGCCCGCAGGATCTTGAAGAAGGCATCAAAGGTGCCACTATAGAGGGACTTGCCCCTCTGTACCTGCAGTCGAGTGCGAATGAGTGTGGCCGGGTAGATGGTGGCCCGGATGGTCATGGTCATGAACACCCCAAAGGAGTAGAACTTCTTTTTGTCCAGATCTTCCCATTCAATGATCTGGATGTTCCTCTTCTGCTGCATTGTGCCAGCTGTGGGAGAGCCCTCATCAGACTGATGTGTGCCTGACAAAATACAACCGTGAGACATTTTACTTGTTGACAGCATAAGCAGACTACCATAGAAAAGGACAAGGGATGGGAAGGGATTCACTTCTTTAGACAGTCAGAGCTTGAAAACTACCAACAGCTACTAAGTTCATCATTATTGCTATGAAAGAGCATTCTGACATTGTACATAATCAGGGCCACTGATACATAAAATTATAGTGTTTAATTAGGTCATAATGTTCAAAGTTCAAACTCAAACACCTTCACAGGCAAAAGATGACGCAGCGTGTCAGCCTGGCTGTAAAAACATTGTTTTGTTATGTTTTCTATTACATTTTTCAGCTTATTAGTTCTGGCAACATAACCCTACTAACTCCCTACTCACCTGATCCTAGCCACAACTCCCTACCCACAAAATATACAGACTTAACAGAATACACTTCTCTGAACATCTTCCCAATTAACCAAAACGTGGGAGGCCAACAGTGAGTTCAACAATACTCAGCTTCTCCAGTTACTTGTTCCTCTCTTTTAGGGACAAAATGCCTATGAAAGTAGTCCTCATGCTTGATGTGGCTGTAACGTTGATTCGCGGCTGGGTTGTAATGATACTTGAGGCTTGTTTTTGGGATATAACACAGCATACATGTATAAAATCCACAACCTAGTCTGTTTCCATAGGAAAGTTTGAGGTCATGGACTTTGGAATGTATTATGCTCATTCCATGGCCACGTGCCTCAGGCCATCGAGGCTGCGATCAATCATCACACATTTTTAAAATTCATTTTAAGTCACTGTCACCCACGAGCTTAGGTCAGTTTACAGTGCAACCTAACGGCTACTGTAGCTCAAACAGACTTGTAGTTGCTTAGGCTGCCTGCGGGTTAATGACTCGTGTTTACTGTGTTGACTGCGATTGAGTTGTCCTACACCTTACCGGACGCTAGATGGCGGCGTTTCTAACGTTCCATTGCATAGTCCCGCAAAAATCCATCCATTGAACCTTTTGGGAAGCGGATTGTCGTGTACAATATCATCATGGGGGCCCATTTATGCAGCTGGTAGCGATCGGAATGGGAGCGTGAATTGACTCTTTAAAAGGCGTGTCCACACATGCTTACTCACGTAGTGTATCCCGACTGCTCTGTAGCTCCTCTACGTTCTTGAAGGTATTTCCGCACATTTTTCACCAAACACATCACAACACTCAGCTTCCTTAAGGTGCAGACTGAATTATTACTTCACCTTGACCAACGAATGTCTGTTGTGTTTTGAGTGTGAGGATGTTCAAAGGTCAACCTGCGACACCTTCGCCAGCTAATGATGACGCATATAAAGTGCACTTAGCAAACATGGCAAAGTGTGACAGTGTAGGCATTCCACTTTAAAATATTCTCCAAGTCAATACAGTCGGGCGTTTGTATTTCAGCAGACTGAACGAACCGGTCAGAGGACACGGTGTTCCCCAGCCAAAGCCGACGGAGAGCAGCACGGCAGCGTTCATATGCTAATAACACAAAACCAGTATATTAGCTTAACAGTACCTACAAAACAATGTGCCTGGAGTCGCTATGGGGGTCATGTTACTGCAGCTCAAACCTGTGTTAGCATGTTAGCCTAACTCTAAAACGAGTCAAACAGCGTTAGCGTTCTTGTGAAATAGGATTAGTAAAGCCTTGTGGTACCTCTTGGGACAGATGTTAATCCTGAGTCATGTCCTCGGCGGTGCTGTGCTCTGTATCACCATGTCAACAGCTGATGAGAGTGAAACACTTTAGACTGCGTCCTTTTAACCGGCCCTAATAGAACGCAGGAGTCTGCTGCTGGCTAACTGCTTAGCTAGTAACCCCCTTCCTCCTCCCATTCAAACTACCATCGCCCCACAGCAGCGAATCACCACCCCGGAACTTCTTCTTCTACGTCATCTTTGATACGTCCTGTTATCTATATTTGTCCTAATACTGCCAACATCAGCAGTTAGATTTTTGTGATTCCCAGAAATAAAGAGAAAAGCCTGACTCCCAATGGTAGTTCCTGAAAGTAAGTGACATCTCAATTAAAAATTATTTTATTATACTGATAAAATTGATCTGTCAGATACCATACTTATGTAAACGTCATTGAGCTTCATACTTCAATTTTCTAAACCTTTCAAAAATGTTTGTGGGTACATCCTGTATTAAGTATTGAGAAAAAAAGTAAACAAACTCCTCGACATCACAGTGGCATTTATACATTGTGATAGTCTTCAGATTAACAAAATTTTTATTTCAACCAACACTCCACATATCTGTAAAGCCTAACAGCAACCATGTCTTACATGGGGAAAAGCAGTGAACAATAATTTCCAGAAGGTTTTCAAACATTACGTAAAAATAAGCTTGAATTTTGGGGGACACATTAAATGAATTAGACTGTCAAGAATGCTATATTATGTTTGGGTCATTTATAACTTCACCTTATGCAAGAGAAAGCATTTATACAACTTAGTGTTAATGAATCATATACTGTAAGATCTCAAAATGATTCAAATCACCAAAACTAAACTAGTAGTACAGTTGTGATTTTAACAACTTCTCACTTTCATTAGAAATCTTAATTGATCACTAGAAGGCAATTTTATAATATACAGGAACAGGAAATTACAGAGCCAAATTCTCTGAAATTCTAAAGTTGCAAATTTGCAAATCTGTGTTTTTCCCGACTCCACTCCGCCTCCTTTTAAGTCAGCCATTATGTCCTCTCTTAGCAGTAGAAATCAAACAAAAGCTTTAAGGTAGATCAACGGAGGTGACACTAATGATATTAACAAGGCCTTGAATTCTGCAGTAACAATGGGCAGGTTTAGATTAAGCCTCCATGACATGAATGAACGTCCATGTAATGTCCTCTGAAGTGATTCAATCAATCAATGTGATATCATTTCAGACTAAAGACCAGTCCATTGGCTCGTCCAACTGGGGACAAAAGCTGTGTCAACAATTGGGGAAACTGGGATTTTTTTTTTGGGCCACCCACCATCTGAAAGCTGATTATCCTGGATACACACCGAGCATCAGGCATATTCAAAATTACTGCAGAAATGACTAAGTTTGTACGTTATAATTGTAGCTGATTTTTTTTTTATCTTAATGTTAATTGGGAGAGATGCAGGTACGTTGATGGAATTTAGCCTTCAATAACACAACGAAGAGGACAGATCCTGCATTATATACGTTATCCATGTATAAGTTGTTGTCCTTAGAGACACCCTAATTTGTCAGTTTCTCAAAATTATCCTAAACTTAACACGTGTCAAGTCGGAACTTAAAGCACACGAAAGCGGTTTACATGGTGTGATAGGTCATCCCAGCAGATGGGTGGCGCTGTTTCACGACAGCACAGAAACCCGGCGCGTGTGAGTGCGTGACAGAGAGCGAGAGGAAACACTGAATTGAAAGTAGTAGAGTCCGAGAGAGATTCAACGCACTTATCATCACAAGGTAAAACGTTATGAGTTCACAATGTACATCATATACTTTTATATTACACAGAGGATGGCGACACATCGATAGCAGCCAAGTAAAAACAATCGTTTCTTTATTATGAAATGTTTAGCTCGATGCTAGCTAGTTAGCATGGCCAGATATTGCAGATTCATTCTCTTCCCGTGTGAGTAGCTTAGCTTGGTTTAGCTTAGTTAGACTGTCATCGACGGAGACATAGAAAAAACAAAAACTCTGACTGCTCACTACATATAGTTAGATGTATGAGATGAGACTGTATGAGAATGAGATTGTTTGTTTAGTAATTGTAAATTCAACTATTTCAGAATAGCCCAGCACGATCATGCTGAAACGAAACTCGCTGTTTGTTGCAGGAGATAGTGGTGCAGGTTTATGTATTTGTTAGTTTCTAACAAGTTTTCTTTCATATTGCAGGTCTGAAAGAACACTGGGGTGAAAATGGTAAGAAGCAGTGTTAAGATGCATTTACATGTTAAGTGCAAACAAGTTGTATGTTTTTATGTCAGTCATTAACAACTTTTACTTTAAATTTTGTTTAGTCTCGCCGATATGATTCCAGAACAACCATATTTTCTCCAGAAGGTAACTACTTTTCTTTTTTTTCATCTCTTGAACCAGTCTGTCTGAAATTTCTTCCATGTGTACATCCTTATTTTTAATAAGATTTAGTGAGTATCAAGATATTGTAACAAGAAACTGCAGATTAGTTCAGTGAGTCTAGTACATGCAAACAAACTTTGGCAATGGCACAAAACATAGAAATTGAACAATATTCAAATCCATAAGAACACAGAACATTGACATATGCATGGCAATATGTTTAAAATGCACCCCAGATTCAGACATACACGAAATTGTAAAACTTGCACAAATGAGAAAGGCACTCCTAATCTGATAATGCTACAAAATAGCTTGTAAAGCTTAATAAACTTATTTTTCTCTGTCAACGTTAATGTGATGCCTCTCTTTTACAGGCCGCTTGTATCAGGTGGAGTATGCCATGGAAGCAATTGGTCATGCTGGCACATGTCTGGGGATTTTAGCAAATGACGGAGTCCTGTTAGCAGCAGAGAGACGCAACATCCACAAGTTGCTGGATGAGGTCTTCTTCTCTGAGAAAATATACAAGCTCAACGAGTGAGTGAACTGAACCAGCCAGTCATTTGTCCTCATTTGTATTTTTTTTTTAAATAAAAACTTTAGGCATCAATGTATTTTCCCTTGTTGTTTTCACAGAGATATGGCTTGCAGCGTAGCTGGTATCACATCAGATGCCAATGTACTGACAAACGAGCTGCGGCTAATTGCACAGAGGTGAGTTTTATGTGGAAAGGCTGCAGAAACACACAGACACAGAAAGTAAACATGTTTATACCTTTGACGAATGCACTACGTGGAGAGCTTAAGAGTCAAATGTAGCTTATTCTCTATTTCACACATGGCCAGTTGCTGCAGACATGCCTGGCAGAGC
>OMNV01009391.1:37447-49182 GCA_900303265.1 Brotula barbata
TATGCTCTTTTCATATATACAAGAATGTGCCTTTTCAGATGTAATGATAAATATGTCAATCAATTAATTTGATATTAGAAATTCCTGAGTGCTCAACAGGTAAAATTTTTCTTCAAAGGTATTTGTTGCAGTACCAGGAGCCTATTCCCTGTGAGCAGCTAGTGACGGCGCTGTGTGACATCAAACAGGCATACACACAGTTTGGAGGTAAATTGCACAGCAATCTTTGTCCTGGTTTCCACTTTTTAGCTGTTAACGTTATTGAATGATTCCAGCTGATAAAATGCAGTTTCATCTGAGCCCTCACATCTTTGACAAAAACTCCATTGTGTCGAAAACACAAACATGTTTTTGAATCCTAATATATGTCTGATTTGTCGTGATAGGGAAGAGGCCGTTTGGAGTTTCTCTCCTTTACATGGGCTGGGACAAACACTACGGCTTCCAGCTCTACCAGAGCGACCCCAGTGGCAACTACGGAGGCTGGAAGGCAACCTGCATTGGCAACAATAGTGCTGTACGTCAAATATGACAGATGTGATACAGCAGGCATGACTGTGGAGCAGCAGCCCCACCTGTGGTGAAATTCAATTTTCATTTGATGGAAATTTTTCACTTCTTGTGGCTTTTCGTGTGTCTTCTTTCTTGACTCAGGCTGCAGTATCCATGCTGAAGCAGGACTACAAAGAGGGTGAGATGACGCTGTCCTCTGCTTTGGCTTTGGCCGTCAAAGTGCTGAACAAAACAATGGATGTCAGCAAGCTGTCAGCAGAGAAAGGTGAGGTGGAACAATGATTTGTACGTTCCGATTAAATAAGTTTGATGTGGTCTAATCACTGACTCATGAGGCAGATCAGCTCCTTTCTTATATAGATAACTGTCACTTATAATGTAAAGTCTAGGAAGTTTATTCAGAATAGCATTTTAAGAAAATCTAATCAAAAATCAACTTGAAACAGAGCGTTCTCTTTGGATTAGCTGTGTTCAAGGCTTCATTAAATAAGTGGTTCCTGCTAAAAACTCATTTAGCATTTACTTTGTCCCTTGTGATTTATGTCTTGTAAAGTGCTCAATATTGACTTGATATCTAACATTCTCTTTTGATTGTTTCAGTTGAAATTGCCACCCTCACACGGGAGCAAGGCAAAACAAAAATCAAGGTGCTGAAACAGAAGGAAGTGGAGGTACTCATCAAGAAACATGAGGCTGAGGAGGCCAAAGCTGAAAAAGACAAAAAGGAGAAGGAGCAGAAAGAAAAGGACAAATGAGCAAGAAATATTTCCCTTCTATCAAATCCTGTAATCCCGTATCTTTGTTTTTTTTTCAATTAAAAGATTTCCAAAGTGTCAATGTATTTGCATCAATGTCTCCATGTCAAATTTCAGAGTTTAAAACAAGATATCAGGTAAAATCTCCTACTTGTTTTTGTTAATTATCATCGTGCATATAAGACATGAAAGCGCTTTACAAAGAGGTCTGATCATATGAAATTATCTCTAAATTTATTAATAAACATATGGCACTCTAATTTTGTGATTTCAGTGGCCATTCCTCACAAGTACATAATGTTATGATCTACTTACTGCATGTGCTTTTTGACTGAAGACTTTTAAATCCCAGACATTTATTTGTAATGGAAACTCATTTTGACTTGTTCCTTATTACTAATGTTACTTCAGAAACATTGGTGCCAGCATGCAGGCCATGTTCACCAACCTGAAATCACCTTATTTATGTTATTGTTGTTGTGAACAGATCTCTACACTAAATGGCATCAATACTGGTTGGGTAAATCCTTCAAAAAGACCCAGACAATTTTTGATGTCTACTTTCATTTAACTTATTTGAATAAGTATGTTATAATGAGTTTGCACTACAACATTCGCCTGTTGTTCTACATTTAAAGACGCAAGTGCTCCAATAATAGGCCAACTATCATTACCATACCAGCAGTGGAAAGTTTGTTTCAGTGGTGTTTAGATTGTTTATTTTCTGAGTAAGCACACATCATTTCAGAGAACCATTTACAAGTCAGATTGAGTTTCACTTCCTTTAGATGTTCTTTGTGCTACTTACCACATGATGGCGATAGAGAAATGTTCATCGCGTTCATCGCTCGGCCAATGATTGCAAAATAACTGGCATGAAAACCAATAATACTGTCTATTTTGCATTTAATCATTTAGAAGCACTACAAATATTGAGTAATGAGTTATGTCTAGTCAAAACAATAGTTTCCCACACAGTGAACAGTGAGAGCTGCAGATACTAATGTAAAGGTCATCCAGTGAGTTTTGAGGAGTGAAACAGCAGGTGGTGTGTGACAGTGACTGAGTGTGTGTTTTATCAGTGTGTGATCAGTAATGGGCACACTGTGTCACACTTTGTAGGTGGTCAGAGCTGGACTGAAACCGGCTGTTATTTAAGATGTATCACATTGAATGACAGGATCAGTACATGGAGTACTTAAACCTTTGTTTTCTTTAATTATGTCCTTTAAGCGTCCACTTTAAACTATTACATCTGTGTTATTGTTTTATAAATTTGGGTCAGAAATGTTCAACCTGGCCCATTTATAACATGCAAATTAATGTGGCCAATCAAACGCACCAACCCAAAGCCCCGCTGTGGCAACTTAATGATCATTTAGACAATTAAGCCTTATTAGGTTGGATTTATTCAAGTGATCTCATTTTTGTTACACAAAAATACAATTGTAAATGTATTGCCCTTTAACCAAGCTGCAGCTGCACAGGTGCAGTGTTGCAAGTGTTCCTTATTTTTTTCTGTTCAGTATTCAAACAGGACAACATGCATGTGGAGTTTAAGAAAAATAGAATGTAATGGAATGTGATAAAAAGAAAGGAAGAATAACTTGTATATTAGACTGTAACTATAATACATGTATTACAATTTTCTTATAATAAAATAATTTGGGAATACTTAGTGGTATGCCCAAATTTAACTAACGTACAAAAAAGTCTAACCAGTACCTGATAGAAACAGTGACCATTAAGGATTAAAGGCGTCAAATTCAAGGAAAAGGCTGCTTAAAATGTACTTTGTTTTGTTTTGATGTCAGTCTTTCATGTTGGTCTTACATGGACTTAAAGTGTACATCAACAGTGCTGATTCATTAAAAGGGCCGAAGCGGTGAGGTCATGGTGTTCACATGAGCTCCCACAATGTTCAGCGTTTGGTCTTGCTCTGCTTTTGTGTGGGAGGATCTTGGCAACAGAAGGACTGGAGTCGCTCGTTGGCCTCGCATCCTGAGGCCGGGCTAAGCCAAAGGAACAGAGATGCCCAGTTCAATGACTCAACCCCCCCCCACTTCCCTTTTCACTACATCTTACAGGCTTTGAACAGTGTAGGAATTTCATTTCCAACATTTTATATGTTGATTCTTGAACACAGCTCTTCCTCTTGACGCTCTCAGGGACCACACATAGTTCTGCCCAGTACTTTCCCTGCTCCTTTCATTCAGCGTAAGCCTGTTGGGTTGCTCCTGCACTGAAGAGAGGATGAGTCTAACCACTGTCCACTGTGATGAAGCTGATAGGAGAACAGGGTAATCTGCTGCAGTGTAAACAAGGCCCCAGAAAAGCACTGGAATGTCTCTGCAGTGGGAGCTGGAGTACGAGGTCAGCTGGAGGCCAAGGCAGGTGGTATACATCAGAACTGAGGCTGACATCTCAGCACTAACTTATCCAAACAAGAGACAAGCGGTATGTTATCCTGCTTGCACCAGAGGAGGAGGAGATACAGGAGGAAGGAAAAGACGGAATATAAAAAAGAGGTAGTATAAGAGTCGCAGCTGACAGGAACCAGGGGAGTGTCCATATGCAATCATCTCCCCTCACTCTCCTTCAACCCCAGAGTGACAAACACAGTTAGTATACGAGGCTAATCATGACAAGTCTCGTGCTGCCATTTCACCTTGATCTCACCACTGAGTTTGAGACTTTTATTCTGACTGGAAATGATTATAACGACGGGAGATAGAGACGCAAAGTCAATCTTTCACCTAATCTCCAAATCATAGATGGTTTATGGGCCTTGATTTCACACACCTACATGATGCAGCCTGTTATCGCTGTGCTGTGAGGTGTTTAAACTCCAAATCATGGTGATGTTTTCACTTCAGATGAAGGATTATGTGTTGTTATCGGTGTGAAAATTCTAGAAATTTTGGGATTATAATTCTGAGACAACTACCAATGGGATGCAGTCTGGGTAATCTGGAAATCTGGGAAATCTGTGTAAAACATTTATATAAAAATAATAGAGTTTATTGGTACTTTAAGTTGTTCTCTGAAGTTGTACACCTCTAAAGTTATTTATTTAGTTATGCTTTTTAATGGGTTAATGATGTGATGAGGCCATTTAAATCGATCCAAAATCCTTTAAACAAATCTGAACATTTTGCCTCAATTACCTAATTTTGAATTATTTAACAGGTTATGTAAACATGTTTAAAGCAGATGATAAATATTTTACTTAAATCAATTTGCGACCAAGCAGCCAAAATATATCATTAAACTACGGCCTGGGTAGAATAATCTACAGTAGTGGAACATATTTTGGTATCGTTGTACAATTTAATCTGTAAGGTAACCGGCACATAATATACACATAATGTACAATATATCTCTCTGAAATGTAGAGGAGGAAAGTATACTAGTGTAAATCTACCTTTGTACCATTCATCTTATCACTGTAGTGTATCGTATGTATAAAACGTGATCCCCTGTTCCAACTGACACACACTTAGACAGGAATTCACATATAAACATTTCACTCCTTCAACACATTCAACAAATCTGGACGAGATGTAGGAGCCGGTGTGTAAATCTCAGTAACATCCTCTGTCAGAGTGAAGTACTCGTGGGCAGAAGCCATTACTTCACTTCAATGACTACCATTTACCACTAAGCTCCTATTAAAGAAAAAAGGCAGCTCATTCTTGTGTGAAATCCTGACCTTACCAGGAATCAGGAATTAAACCATCTTCTCATCCATGCAGTCATTTTCGTGAGCAGTGTTCGGCTCTGTGATCCTATTTTCCCTGAGATTAAAGACTCGCTGCTTACATGGATGGAGACAGTTCACCATAAATGGAGTCAAAGTTGGAGTAAACAGTAATTACCAGCCCTGTTGATATGACCTATTATGGCGAGATATATGAAGTTATTGTTGCTGCTGGAACATAATAGTAGGTTATGTGCTGTATTAGATCGGTCAGAATATTCACTTGGCCTTAACCTCTTCAGGCCTACTGGGTTCATATACATTCCGGTAAAACGTTACCTTTATACTATTACTGTGGTTGGTCTGGCTCTGCTTTATTTACAGCTTTTAATCTTTAATGTTTAAAATTTCATTTAACCTGTGCATAACGACAATAAAGATGTGATTTCTGATTAAGGGACATTTAAAATGGCTCAGTTTAAAAAGTAAGAGTTGTGATGGTGATGGCCTTTTGGATTATTTTTTTCACAGTCTGTTTGGAAATTCTAAGATTTTTCTAATGCCTCTCAGGTATATTTCCTGTCAGGTATACTGTGTTAATGAATTTATAACATGAACATATCTGTAAAATGTATTCAAATTCCTGTAAATAACCATAAACTATTTCCCTTGAAGAGTAAGCAATTACCGATTCATTTATCATCTTTAAGGGATTAAAACAGTATGATGTCACTGTGGTTATATTGTTTTGGGGGTTTTTTTGGAGGGGGTGGGGGCTCTGGAACAATGGCTGCTCGTCACCGGTCACCATATAAGGCAGCCTGGACTCCTATTGTGTCCGAGGGGATCGAGTTGTGAGGAAGGCATGGAAAGTTCAGAGTGGCTCTCTCAATCCATTTTTCAACATCTGTCAAACAAATCAGGGCACAAATCCACACTCACATTTCACATTAGGAGGAAACAAAAAGTAAATATTCAGAGATACCAGAGATACATCATATAGTGTATGACACAACATCTGAGTTCAACGTCAGGCCAAATAAAGGCAACCTGTGTCCATGTACAGATGCATTCTTACTGTTACTAGTGATGATTCTGTTGTTATGGTGGAGTTTCTGTCTAACTGATGCATGTTTGTGTTCTCCCTTTAGTTCTGTTTTGGTCCTCACTGACTTCTGATGGAATACCTGGGTCTTTAGTTTGCCTGATGTTTCATTCTTTCTTATAATTGACTTGTCTGCTACGTGATTCTGGACAGCATACGTCGACTCTTTAAAGCTTTTTAAAAAGAAACATCTGCCTTCTCCTGCCTTTCAGTAGTGTAGCAAAGACTCATAATATAAAGGTGAAAAGTGCAAAAAAAAGGTACGAATTAAAAGGTTTGGTTCGGTAACAATAATCTGTTGGATTGTTTCTATAAGACATAATAATGATAATAATAATATGAATTGATAATGATGATCTCCGTCGGCATACTTTGATTTATGCTGATTTCAGTTGCATTATAGTGAATACACAACATTTGAAATAATCAATTCATTGCCCTAAAACAGTGTTTCAAGTTTGAATGCACATATAGACCATAACCTACGAGATTTAAATATCAAAAATCCAGGTTTAAATTGATATGATTTGTATGATTTGAACATTTTGGATGTTTTTGTAAACATTCAGGCACTCCTTGTATTTCCAAAACATCAGCCGCCTTACTAACTAGACAAGAAGCAGAATGAAGTTTGATATATTCTGTAAAGCAGCAGCTCAGCAGGTGTTTCTTCCCTCCTGAACATCTGTCTTCTCCCGGTGACCTCCCTCACCTTGACCTGCCTGACTGCAGCCGTCTACACCGGCTCCATGCTTCACCTTCAATGGGCCTTTTGTTTCATTTCATCAACTCCAAGAAATACATTAAATATGTTGTACTTTGATTCCTCCCCACTCACACATACAAGTGCTCACAGAGGGAGAGAGACACACACATTCAGTGTGACTATACGGAATGTTTGGCTTTCCAAATAACTTGCCTTTATACTTTATTCAAGTCATAAAAAGATTTTTTTTAAATCATCTAAATGCGGGTGAATCATGATGTGAGATATTTTAATTACCATCAGCATGTTTAAGAAAAGTTTCAGGTCAAGTCCGATAACTTTTGGAGCATGCGTTCCTCCATTGTCTCGTCCTGAATATCTTCCATTGCTCCCATTAAGTAAAACTCCCCCAGAAACTCTGTCTGTTACATTTTTGATAAGAGACGAGTCCTGAAAACAGCGGGCGGTATCTAAATTATGCATCCTCTTAGGGGAAAAAGTAGACTTGGGCTGAGTTGTCGACAGGAACGAGCCATGACAGGGCCGTGTGCAGGGGGGCCCGGGGGCGGGACCATGCATTATGAATGGTGCTAAGTATGCCTCAGCTGCAGGAGCTGAGTGGAGGCGATGGAGAGCGATGGGGTGGTGGCAGCCTATTGGCCGCCCGCGGGTAATGCACTTCACTTTAACCCCAAAAACATTCTCTACTGTTCAGTTCCTCCACCTCCCCATTACTACCACCACCTTTCAACACACCACCTGCCACAGCCCTAAAACACCTTCCTTAAGAACAGAAGCTCCTCTTCCCCAAATAGACAAAGTGAGAGTGCAGAGGATGGCAAAATATTATAAAAGCACTCCAGGTGTGATGTAAATTCTCAATCTGTTTTGGTGAATGGGCTAAAAGATGCAAAAACATTGGAATCATACTTCAAACCCTGAGTTGATTGGTTACGTCTTGTTTTTTCATTTCATAAAATGAGATTAAAAAGCACAGTGACTCAAACATTCCAGTGCGTTGAGAATACTGTGAACTTTTATTTGGAATCGGCTGAACGGAGAGGTCTGCTGCACACAGTGTATCTGTACACCATTTAATTGGTTTGTGTGCACTTAATGCATGAAAATTCTTCTCCCGTGTCTGAAATGAGACTGCACACGTCACCTCTTTACTTAATCTTTTTAATATTTTAGATGAATGGAAGGTAATGTGACACAGTGGTACGGCAGGAAATGGGGGTTTTCTTAGTTTCCTAAACAGATGAAGAAGTCACCGGAGATCTTCCCACGTGTCGTTTCTTTCTGCTTCGAGTGTCTGGCTTGTGTTCTTAGTGTTTTTACACGAACTGTAAAGACAGAAGGAATGCACTGTACTTACTCAAACACATTTCTGTGTTCAGATTCAGCCAAACAACTCATAGCTTATTCTCTGTGTTTGATTTCTCTTCTTTTTTTTCTTTTTTTTTAAGTCAAAGTCAAATATTTCCAGGCCTGGAAATGTTTTGGAAAATGATGAATTATCCAAGACAATAGAATTAGAATAGAATACTTTTTGATAATAAACAGAGTCTCCTGACAATGCCCAAAATCTCCATGAGATCTGAACCCAGCAGAGTCATGCAACAGCCAGATCAGGGAGGATGCAGCCCATATCCCAACACCCACAGCAAAGGGAGACGCTAACAATCAGCTGCAGGCATGATACGCCTGTAGAGAGAGAGAGAAAAAAAGAGAGAGAGAGAGGCTATGGCCGATGGACCGGTGCTGCTGTGGTGGAGGACGGGGTTTGATCAGATTACATTTTTTGGTTATTGGAGCTGATATAAACCATTGTTTCAGGGAGATTTGTCTCCTCACCTGTAAATTCTGATTTATTGGTGTAAAAATTAGTCACGATCTTCATAGCACATCTTGCTCCAAGCTCTCCAACATGTTAGGCTGAATGTCTTTATCTATTCAGACACACATGCACACTCATAACGTCAGCACAGTCTTGGTGCATGTTATGCGTCGGCTGACAGATGCGTGTGGAGTGTGATATATAGGTTTAAATAATGGAAACACACATGAAAACTCACTGACATGCACGCATGAAGCGTCCGCTCCAGTAGCAAATTACTCAGGAAAATCCCAGTGAAGAAATGAAGGTTTTCTGTTGTGATGTTGACGCCTTTAGGGCAAAGTGTTTGGTGTAGGCAAAAACTATGATTCATCGATTATGTAATAGACAAAACCTTCAGTTAAACATGACTTCCCTGATGGAACCCCCAAAATAATGAGTTAAAGCTATTTCAGCATGTGTCAACACACCGAACACTCAACTTCAAGATGGCTTCCTCCCAGGTCCACTTCCTGTTCACATTGTCCCATGATCCTTCAGGGTTATCCATGCTGTTGGACTGCAGTGAATCCCACAGGAATTAGCTGAGTCTGCTAACTGAGTTTAATATTTGATGAGATTAGTTCTGCTCACTGCTTCTTCTTCTCTCCTCTGAGTGCCTTCCAACACTAAACTGCGGTTTTCCTCTTCACTCCATGGCTGGTGTGGGTTTTCACGTGTGAGGAGTGACAACTTTTAACTCCGATAAGAGCACAGAAACCATGCACAGGGATTGTGAAGTCTGTTTATATATGTCTATAGTGTAGCCATAACACTCGAATCTTAAACATCGTCGGCCCATCTTTGAAGCCACAAACAGAACAAAGACCAGAGGAGTGATGGATCTAAAGGATCCAATGGTGAAACGGAGACGGAACTAAGGAAGAAATATTGTAGAGACGGATGAGAGGAAAGAAAACATTGATTCATGATGTCATTGGAAGTCCAGTCAAATGAAACAAGCAGAATGATCCAGGTACATGAAAAGGATATTTTGTGATAGATCTTTAGCGATATACAGAAATGAATTGCACCACATTGGTGGATGCTTCTTAACAACAGTCATCATATGGTGTGTGTAAGAGATGGAGCTCCCCTAGAATGAGTACTTCAGACAAAACAGGTCACTAAAATAAACAGATTAATCAAATGAGTGCTCTTAGATGTCATTTTTTTTGTTCAATAAGAGACGTGATACAAACAATATCTAAAACGTCACACATTTGATTTGATTCCATCAGATTGAAACAGTGGTTAATGTTCGCATGATGGTGAATGAAATCCTTTCCTGGCATGTAACTGAGGAAAGACGGTTGTAACAGGCGCTTATGGAGGAGGGAACATTGTTTCAGGAGACATTTTGCCCTGTGTGACATATTTTATGAATTTCCCTCATAGAGTTCAAATGTGTAATGCAACAGCACTCAAAAGAAAATTTTTGCAAATCACAGCTGTGGCGAATTTCATCTGTTTGTGTCTCTTCTCCGTATCACTAACCCACGCGCAAAGATGTTCCAGGAAACCTACGTCAATAGATACGACGCGTGAAGATTAATAAAGCAGCAGAAATATGAATGATTTTTTTTCCTCACAAGCTTGCTGAATAAAATGTGTTATTTCCAGGTAGAGTCTTCATCTGTTCCTTCTAGATTGTAATAAATTAGAAAGGTCGTGCTCCAAACTCAGGTTTCAGGATGAGCAAGTGGTGTAAAAGCCTGGTGTTTATTTGGAACGGATTGATTTACTATCTCTGAGCAGGACCGAACTGCTTCTCGCTGCTATTAACTGCCTTGTTATTGTCCATTAGATGAGAGCCATGCTGGGATCTGTGGAGTGGATTGGGAACAGGAGAATGTGTGTTTAACGTGTGTTTGGATTGGAGTTGTGTGATTGATGCCCTGTGAGGTGAGCGTGCCTACAGCAGGCCTCAGTGCAATGAGAACTGTTGTTAAAGTCCACACAAAAAGGCAACGTCTGAGGACATATGAGGCAGGACGTCATTGTGGCTTATTCACAAAGCACTTTATCTTTGACTATATGCCTACAAAAGAGGAGAAAACATGACTTTTGTACATTGTTTACATTATACATGTATATATTTAGATTCAAATGGTATTTGTGAATGCTCTCTTTTATTAGATGGGAAAGAAAACATGAAAAGAATACGAAAACAGTGATTAACTGTTGTTATTAGGCATCGTCCCTAAAACAAATTGCTATCATTTGATTATCATTAATATAACACAATTATTGTACATATTATTATAACATTTTAAATATTTGGCATGTAAGATGATAACAGTGTTTCCATGAGGATGTATTGGAATCTCAAATATTACCCTTATCATCTTATAAACATACATGCTGTCGGAAGTTTACAGCAACAAACACACACACACACACACACACACACACACACACACACACATTAATCACAAAGTTGGTTCATTTACAGGATTTTCCCCCTGAGAAATAAACCAGCAGCAGGTTTATTTCAGCGATGATGAGGATTGTTATTGTTGAGTTAAGACGATCTTCATCAGTATGGGACGACTCGGGATCTGAAATGTGAAAATTGTATTTCATGTTATGATGATTAGGCATCACACCATCACACCGTTGCTATCAAGTCTTCTTCAGTGGTTGCAGTGGATGGTTTACATTCCAGAGATGCTGCACAGAAACCAAATCAGACCACAGCTGACCGAAAAGTGTCCAAACATCTTTGAAACGTACTGGAGAAGCTCGTCTGATACCTGAGTGCCAAACCAAGAGGCTGCTGGCAGGCTGGCAGGCTGGCAGGCCGAGGGGGCAGGGGGGGCAGGGGGGGCTGTGATTGTTATCGAGAGGGCCTTCCTGTCTTTGAAATCCCTGGCATGGCCACAGGCCGCCACGCACGATCCTCATAATGGACTCAGATGTTTCAGCTACACGCAAACACAATAACACAGTGCAGCGGCCTCCAATTAGAGCGTCCCAAAAGAGCACACAGCCTATCAGCAAGCTTTCCTCTTTACATTCTCAGTCTGTCTCATTTGGTCTCTGGGGGGGGACGCCCGCTTATCAAGGCCATCTAC
>OMNV01009391.1:49202-61844 GCA_900303265.1 Brotula barbata
CAGTCTTGGATTGAGGAAGCGGTGGGTGTTTCACTGAAACTCATCAGTTTGTTTGTTAACTGAATTATTAAAACAGCACGGAAAAGATTTTGATCAAACTTAATAAAAGTGAGGCACAGTCCAGGACCAATTTGCTCAATTTGAATTGTATTGGAATGATGACCAAATAAAACTCTGAGGATAGAATTTAGTTTTAAAGTTTGAATTTAACTTTCAAAATGACTGTTCTCCATTTGATGTGACGGTCCCAGGTTCAGAGGTCAGCATCGTTTCAAACGATCTTAGATCAAATACAAAGGAAGAATTTCACCACAGACATCTCCAATCAATTCAGAGAAAGTTTTATTAGAATAAGACAAATTTATGAACAGCAGATGAACCTTCAAAGACAACATTTTGTTACTACAACAGCGCAACAATTGAAGTTGTGCGCACCACACTCAAAGCTAAACTTATCTTAGCGACTCCACAGTAGAACTGCATTGTGTTTTAATGACTTCAACTCTTGAAATCAATTTTCTTCTGGGTCTTCCTGTGTATCATCTTGTCTAGCACAGGGATCCATAAGGGTCCATTCAAAGGCCTCACTGACAAAAAACAAAGTCAGTGATCTAATTTGCACAAAAAGACCTCAGCATATGGAATCTTTAGTAAAATAGCAGTCTGCTTGTAACCTCCGTGAAGGTAATCCATGTACAAATTACTAACAGCCTGCATTAGAGGAAGTTCACATTCATACATAGTAAATCATATAGGAGAGGAAATATAAACTTAAATAATCAGGACCTTTTCTGAAATTCTATAATCCTTATCAGCAGCCATCACTGCTGTCATGTAAGTTTACCCCGTGTTATCTTCTCTCTCAGTTCCAACACTAACCCCGCCCACTGCTTAATTACACTTTTTTCATTCTGTTTTGTATCATTATCTCATTTTCCGTCTTTTCCTGCCCTAACATCCCCTTGAGGATCTGGTAGTACCGTTTCAGATCCCCCCAGCCTCTGCTAGCTGGGAATCTGCTGCCCTTTGGTTGTAATAGCATAACCCGCTGTGTCCCATGTCCCATACACAAACAGGAAGTGGAGCACTTATTGCTGAGGGAGGATGTTGTGAAAGGGTTTACTTTCATGAAGTTTGCGGTTGCTTTGCACCGCACCAAATCTTAAATTAAAAAGCGACTTCATTTTCGTTTCATTTTCACTTCATTCTCTGGCTCCGAATGTTGCGTCTGGCTGTATTTTGGAGCGTAATTCTCATTTTGTTGTTGAAGGAAATCACTCTGGGATTTCTATATTACTGCTGGTTTCCTTCCATGAGAAAAGCACAAATGGTCCCACTGGTCAGTTTCTGCAGCATTTCCGCTTCTTAGGAATTTTCTAAATCTCACAGTGGCACGGATGTTTCACTTACTGAGCCTAGTTTAGAAAATGATCGGAGTGGAATCATTTCTGCCGCTCTGCTGTCCTTTCTGTGAGCTACAAGGTGTGTGTATGAGTGTATATGTGTGTGTATAAGAGTGAAAGAGATGCGTCCAATATTCTACTTGGAGACAATCGCAGAGAGTGTTTCCCAACCCTTGCATATTTTGGGTCCATTTTTCAGCTCATGCTTTTGTTTTCCTCCGTGTGTGAATCAATAAACACAGTCACAGCTGAACACTGACGTTGTAATGTGGAAACACGGCAGTCCTGCGAGCCAGGAGCGGTGGAGGCAGTGAGCTGAGGTTACCGCAGTCGTGAGGACCGCTGACAGATGGAATATATTTGTTGAAACCACTGAGATCTTTTTCTTTACAAATGGCTGACGCTGACGTGCAAAAGCCAACCTGCGTACGTTCACGGGTTTACATCATCAGCGTCGTGACTGATGATCCGGCTTTTTCATCGTCAGCTACTCACTGGCACGACCGCTCGCAGAGATATCATCTCTGTTCCCAGCCGTGTCCATGTGGTCCATGAGACGACAGAGGGAGAGAGGGGTTTGCTCCAGCTGCTGCCATGTGTAGAGGTTATAACTCTCAGTTCAGCTGCGTTGCTATCTAAACAATATCAATTCCCAGGTGTCTCAAACCAGAAATTAGAACCAAATGAAAAACACAAACTGTCAACAAAAGCCATATGAACATTCAGGTCTGACCCCTACTGTTTCAGGATTCAAATACTTGGTCGTCGTATCAGTACAGAATAGTAAAAGTAAATTGCGGATGTGGGTAGAAATAACTCATATTGTGTATGTTCGACTTGGAGAATGCATAAGTTACTGTCACAAAATATACAAACGGTGCACAGCACACGCATGATGGTGATCGGAGTGCTGCAGTGGAGATGTTCATTCACTTTTCCTTCCATTCCTTCAGTGTGGAAAATAATCTGAAGCATCTCAGTGATTATCAAACACTTTTCTATCGCTCTAAACATTGTACACCATTATTCATGTCACGTGGCAGACACAGATGTTTAAAGGATATCCACTTTCCTCCACGTCTGGCAACACTGACTGATGTGAGCATTAGACTGATGTGTTTGCTGGCCAGTCGCAGTTTGTCTTTACCGTGACATAGAAACATAAACGGAGCTCCTTTCTCCTCCAGGTTGGATGTGTTTGTTGGAACCTCCAGGCTGTAGTGTAGCTGCAATGACTATGCTTTATTATTATTGGTTTTGAATGTAACAGTTTTAGAGGCTGAATATTCCTTTGGAAAACTTGAATCCTTAAAACGGTTCTTGGAGCCAGATTGGAGTCCTCCATGGATTTATTGGACCCCCACGCTCCTTTTCTCCCGTTCCTTTATTTGTCACTGATTGGCCCTCGCCTGCTCTATAACATGTGATGTCACACACAGTGTTTCACCTGCAGACTTTTTTTCTGGTATTTTCTGCTTTATTGTGATAGGTACAGTAGAGAGAGATACGGGATGGACAGGGCAGAGAGAGAGAGACGGGACGGACAGGGCAGAGAGAGGCGAAGGCTAGAATCAAACTCAAGCTCTCAGTGTTCACAAATGGAGCTGAGAAACACGAACGACCATCGCTGCCCCGCACCCTTAGACTACTACCTGATACATTCTTCACATTATACAGTGAATGTCCGTTCCAAGCCGGTACCATAAGGGTTGGATCAAGCCTGTAATATTCTTAGTAGCAGTATGAATATGTGTTTCACATATCGACTGTTGGGATGTGATCACACTTGAAATTTCCAGATGTATGAAAGTCTCTGTGAGACTGACAAACTGGGTACAGATATACTGAAGATGACTCTCTCTGGCTGCTAACCATGACCGTGTTTGAACTCTGAAAAATGGTTATTATATAAAGAAGATAAAAATTGCAGAGTAGTGCAAATACTCAGTTTCACCTTAATTATCACAATCATTGCCTGTTAAGATTTAGCTGTACAGCTTCATAATCATATTGTGATGCTACTGTAAAGGCCCAATCTAACCCTGATGATAATAGCGATCGTCCCACAAAGACGCTGGTATTGGTTTAAATTTGTCTCAGCGCACTCAGTGCAGATAATTGAAGAGCCACAGCAATTGTGCTGAAAACGTTCAACCTTTCTCTGTTTTCTGTAATTTAATTGTGCTGAAGTTGTGATTAAGAACCAGAATGCGACAAAGTGAATTCTTCTCGTGTGTCAGGATCGACGATTAAAACTTCTTACTTCTACAGCACTGAGCTGATGGGAACGAGCAACTGTAAAACTACTTGAAAGGACAGCTGTGACATTAAATTAAAGCAAATTAAAATGTTCATCGTGTGCTGGAACAGTCCTAAGCACTCTGAAGGTCCGTTACATTCTGTTACTGACGATGTGATCACCATCATATACTACATATAACATTTGCTCCTCCCAACAAAAAGAGGGTAAAGTTCAATCCATCTACCGATGTATAGAAGACAGTGTGTAAGAGCTGATTGATTTCAAGCAGCCTCTCGCTGCAGGCTCTCACAGCAGGCGTCACTGTCTGACAAGTGTTCACAAACAGCAACAGATAATGGATAAATGGTGCCACCTCAAGCTACTGCCATGACAGATATTACTGCTTTCAACTGTTTCAATACAAAAAAGAACCCCCTTCTTTTTACACAGGCTTAACGTGGGCCCACATTTCTTTAATCAACTTTAATGTATTCACGAAGAGGCTATTTATTTGACAAACTATTCCTGAAACGTCACAGATGCATCCTGCGCCTCCTTCGCTCCATGTGTGGGTGAAAAGCTTCAAAGTTTCCTCGGATCTCCAAATGGATATTTGGCCGTACCACAGAGGACGTGGAGAACACAAGCTAAGTGCTTTAGCAGCGGGTGACGCTAACGCAGTAGGACAGACTCAGTGTGGCGTGAAGCAGAAGAGTGCTGTGCGAGGTGACTTATGGGACAATGGGGCCGCTTTTCGCAAATAAAACATGAGGCTTATCCAGAGCCTCTGAACTATACAGTCTCAGCTTTTGTCAGGTGTTAGTGGGTAGAAATGAGAAGAAAAAAATCTGATTTAATGCTCCTGAATTGTTTGGATTATCTGATAAGAAGATAAATATAGTTTTTGTCTAATGAGCAGTATATCCTATGAAATGGGCTTCCTGTTTCATTGAATGGGACACCAGTTTGCTGTGAAATAAACATATCATTGCGGTGTACTGATAATTTATTTGAGTCTGAAAAGGCCTTTGTACGCCTCCAGTTTTTCAAAACTCGCTGAGAGCAATGTTAGACACGTGGACGTCTTCTCATTGTGAAAAACCAGGACACAATGATCCAAAAAATGACTCAGAGACAACCCGGGCAGCACGGACATGCAACCAATTCATAGAGTAAAAAATACATATCTCTTGATAATTTAAACTATGAAAATCTCAATCTTCAATAATGTACAGATCATATTTTACTAAAAACCCAGAGGCTGGTAAATCTGGCTTCATATCACACTGGGCATTCCTGTACGTCTGAACTTCAGAGACGTATAAATAAGACATTGTTTGCAGAGAACATCTACACTACACTATAAGCTATTCGTGGAGATGACGACTGCAGGGCCATCTATGGGCAAAAAAAAAAGAAGAAAAAAGACGTCAGTGAGTCATGTCTGCTTTTTAGCAAGCTATCAAATATATAGTCAGAAATATGTAAACTTACACAAAGGCAACCATTTCTAAAATAGATTTTAGTTAAAATGCTCTGAAGAATGTAACTTAAAATGAATGACACTAAGTGTTGAAGAAGACACTGTGTTGTCTTTATCTTTATGTTACATGTACGTCATATTATAGTGTTCATTTATAAAGTCAGCACCTTGAAACCTTACATGGATAAATACATAAATATAATTTGTCCTCCGGGTAAACACTGTTTGCTGAATAAATTAATGTTTGTTCAGAAGCACAGTGAATATTTCATAAGGAGTGTGTGTTGCTAAAATGAAATGTAGAGCATCGTGTGTTGCCCCATCTTAATCTCCAGCCTTAAATAGAATACAGTTGCAGCCTTCATATGAATCCTGGTTTATTACTTTACTGTACATTTCATATCGCAGTCTCGGAGACAATAATCAGTACTTTGCCAAAACAATGAGGAGAAGGAGACGTGTGTGTTAATGCCGTTCATTGATAGAATCCTAAAAAAAACCTTTAGCCTGCTACATACAGACATTTCAGAAATGATGTGCCCACGTGTACATATATTCTGAGCCTATATTACATTCAAAGCTTTGAACTATCATGTTGATCTGTCTGATAACGTCATCACCGTAACGCCTGCATCAGGTTAAAACTCATTTAAAAAACTAAATCAGGATGTCCCATAATTCCGGTGACTATCCATGTAAAAAGATGGGTCGTGTGTGGAGCAGTGTGACATATAATAAATATACACGTTATATAAATCTATTTCAACGTTATGTAAGTCTCGCTGTTATGTGAGACTGAGTGGCTCTTACTTTCTTACTTTCTTTCCATCAGTATGCACAGAAACTCTGAAAACATGATAGAGGCGTCACTATTTTTACCACTGAAGACCTACAGTGTGAACACGTCCATCCGCTCCTCGCTCAGGCCTGATTGTGTTTCTATACAAAGTCAGGAAACTGTCTGGCCTTTTGGGCTACGTTGTTGTGAGGAAACACACTGCATGCTGGGCTCCAGTCCAGGGACCGAGCATGAATACACAACCCACACATAACCTGGGCCCATACAGAAGATTTTTATACTTTATTTAAACACACTATCATTATCATTATTACTGTTGTTACAACAATTAAATACATATTTTCATATTTTGTTAACACGAGGCCTCTTTCCAAATTGTTTTTAAACTCAGAAATAAATCACATTTTATAATACATTGTCTGATTGCAAGCTTTTTTAGTATTAGTTTAAGTTTTCCTTGTATACAGATGTTGGATGTTTGCTTTGATTTTGTTATTCCATCATTGTTGCATCATTTCCTCTCCCCATCACAAAGAGAGTGTGTATGTATGAGTGTGTACTAACTACACACACAAAATGTTTTACGAAACTCCTTTACACAATCGTTTTTTTGTTTTTACCGTAAATTTGATTGTGTCTTATACAAACAGCCCAGTTTACACAAGAGTCGTTTAAATAACATTGATTGTGTCATATAAATCCACTGTTTGTCAGCAAAATCCTTCCATTGCTCCCCGTGAAATACAAAAATAAAATACAATAAAATAAATATATGAAGTCGCACATTTAGCAAGAAATGTCAAATATAAAATATAAAATCCTATACAAATATTGTACTTTATATTGTATTTTTGTCTTAAAAAAATAAATCAAAACATACAAATGATAACGTCGGTGAAGTTTTTATTATTATTATCTTTACATAAATATGTTTTTATTTTTAGGGCGTTGGGGGTTCCCGTAGATGTAGCGAGGTAGCGATGTAGCGGCCGAGGGGCCGGGCCCGGGCTCTCCTGCAGCAGCTGAGGCGGATCTCCAGCTTGATTACGGTTCACGGCGGATTCCACCATAATTGATGACCTAATTGAAAATCGGGCGGAGGAGGAGGAGGAAGAGGAGGAGGAGTGAAGGGCGGTGAGGGCACGCGGACCGGAGGACAGGCGCGCTCCAATGAGAGAAAAGTTTACTTCATGTCCCTCGGCAGCCGCACATCGATGTGAGCGCAGAGGCTTTTCTCCTTTTTACGCACACGTACACACACACACACGCACGCACCTCTTGGTTCACCTTCACGCACGGAGCACCGATCCACCGTCTCTCTCACCTTTCGTTTGGACTTTCAGCGTGTGTCCGCATGTCTTTGCTCCCCTTTGACCGTCTTTTATGAATGGTTCTCTCCCGTCCCGTTGCTGCTTCATCCTCGGAGACGTCCGCGTTTGCACGACTTCACCTCGGCACATCCTCTCCCCTCAAGTTCAGACGACACCGGGACTTTCACCACCGACGCACTTTTTGGGGGAAATATCACCCGGTGAGGAAGAACCCGGCAGTTTGTTCAGAAGCAGCAACTAAAGTGAGCGACACCATGAGTCTGAAGGCGGACACCGAGCCAAGTAACACCGTCTCCATGGAGGAGGAGGTGAGTGAGTTCGGACTTCGTGTTCACCGGGACACGGCCGGCTGCGTAAAGTGAGCTTCTCCGGTGAAATTCACCTCACACCGGCCTGTCTTCGTCTTCAGGTCGCTGCTTAAACCACTCAAAGAGATGGGCAAATTAAAAGGGGAAACCCCTCCCCCAACTAATATTTAAAGTTTAAAACATTATCACGTTTTTAAAAAAAAAAAAAAAAAAAAAAAGTGTCGACAAACGAGTTCTGACCATGTGACCGTTTTGAGTTTGCGTTCAAGTCTCGTTTTTAAAAGTTAATTAATGTCAACTTAACAGCTGTTAGCCTCAGAATGAATCCGTCAAATTGCCTTAATTAACCCTTAAATTCCACCGTGTGAGCCACAGCGAATAAACGGGGTCCGTCAGCTCTAAACCGGGAGGAAAAAAGGTCCATGACGTACGCCTGTCTTTAAAATAAAATAAAATAAATAGAATTACACAGCTGTGGGTTTTCGAGTAATTCTCTTCTACTAAACATGTTTTTTTTCCCCTCTGTATCAACGATGAATGCAGCTTTTTCATTTCTCAGGTAAAACGAGACAAAAGACAATTGTGAAATGCCGGCTGACAGAAAAATGACAACCTGAGCGTACCAAGTCTTAATTTGTTAGTGTAATTTCAATAAATTGAAGTAAAACTGCATTTCCACAATAAAGCCAATAATTGGATTATTGTGATCCTTGTTGCGTTTTTGCAGCCGTCACTCTTCATTTGCGTGTGGCCTCTGTAATGAGTCCGTATGGAGAGGGACCGAGGGGAGCGCTGGGCCTTTTATTGGTCCTCCTTTGTTCCAGTTAGCAACAACAAAGCCAAGGGTGGCACTTGACTTTTCTCAGCTAAAGAATTTGCTCTTAATTTTTTTCTAATTAGAAGACCAGAGATCAAGCAGAAATGTATTCAGAGGGCAGGATGTTTTTTTGTTTTTTTTAAATCATGGTTTTTGGGATTTTGGGATCTGTTCTGATATCTGTATTTCCTTCCCTACATTTTGGGCGTTTTATTCGAATGCAGGGTCTCCTAAGCTTCACGTTTGCTGACTCGCTGGGCAGAGGCGAAAAGGAGACGCCAGCTGACAGATTATAACAACTCCATGAGTTCTCAAGTCAAGCTGAGCCGGCCTGCAGTATCTGTACGTGCCGATTTGTAAAGGGCCAAGAATTGCTGCTGTGCAGCACCTGAAAAATGCTGGAGGACCGTCAGGGTTGGGGCCGGGGGTCAAAGGAAGGAAATGGTGTCACGCTGTGCACTGTTGTCCATTGCTGTTCCTCTGGCAGGCCGATTGTACCGAGGGCCTCCCCACCGCCTGGGAACTAATGGGCCTCGCACTGCACTGTTTGTTTCCTCAGACACGCTGGATGGCAGCGGCTTCTCAAAGTCCGGTCCAGGCAGATCCAGGGGAGCCGAGCGGGATCTGGGATCAGCTTAAATTCACTGTTTAAATCTCCACGTGACATCTGATTGGTTTCTGACATCAAATGGTTAAAAACGCCTCGTGTATAGAACAGGTACCTCCTGACAAACTACGGCAGGCTGTCCAAGTTTGTGGTAACCTGATATTTTTAGGCTGTAGTTGTGTTACATTGAAATGTTTATCATACTTGGTGTACCTCATTTATTAGATACACAGGAGGACAAAATGGTGGGAATATAATGCAGTCCAATAAAGGCCAGCACGGGGACGGCACCCTCCGTTTGGACGGCTTCAAATGCAGGATTTATAGGAGCACGGTTGTACGGCACTGTATCGGACCGAATGGAGCACGAAGAAAAGGAAACGCGTAGGGCATGCGGTCGTCTAATTCTTGCCATTCTTGTATTTGTTGGGAGAATCGGTAGTCACCCGACAACCGATTGAGACGTGTTGTCTGTAGACTTTTTGTCTCGGGTTCCAGGACTGGATTTCACAGATGTCTTTTGTAGAACCTTTTTTTCCTGGAAGGTTCTGCTGTAAGTATCCATCAGCGTGATGATTTATTAAGGATGATGGATAGACTAGGGACCTCGGCTAAGCATTATATTTCCTGTACAGATCGAGACTTTCTGTCCTAAATGCTGCTCTTTCTGGAGGTATTAAAACGCAGGTTTTTATAAATTCACTTACAGATGTCCAACTAGATGTTTTCTGTTTGATTACAGGTACGGACTCTTTTTGTCAGTGGCCTACCTGTTGATATTAAACCACGGGAACTTTATCTTCTTTTCAGACCTTTTAAGGTAAGCCAAAACATGACAGATTTCTCACCCTTCTTCCTAATGAGACGTGCAACAACAAAATAAGGTTAGCCGTGTGCCTGGTGCTGGAAAAACGCCACAGAACACTTATGAAAGAATTATCTGCACGACGACGAAGACATTTAGTGTCTAAATGACAGCACCTTGGACTCGTATACCAAATCTATTTCAGCCCTTTTTTATTTTTAGAAATGTCATTATTTCCCAGTTGCCGTTTGATCTGTTTGTGCGTTGGGTGCTTCAGTTTTCCCAGTAGACACTTTGATTTGTTCCTCTTTATTCCAAACAATGCACTGCTAATGGGAGTCCAGATATTTGCATATCTGGAAATGAGGCCACATCATTGTTCGTCCACGTCTCTGTTTTTGACCGGACTCCAATTCCATAAACGCCCTCCCACCCATGTCCTAAGTAAGCAAATTGGAAGTGGTATCCCTCGCACATGGATGATCTCGTGGAATGTGTAAATGAGTAGCCCTCGCGATTGGCCAACCAAACCCTCCCTGTGACCCAGCTCGCCTACCGTTCAGGCTAAATGTTATTTACATGAGTTGTGAAATCACTGGACTGTTCTGTTTTCTTAGGCCATTCATCCTCACTCTATTGTATCACTGTTTTACTCTTAGGCTTCCACAATCAGCAAACATTGTGGATAAGATGTGGACCAACCCGATTCTTTAAAAGTTTACATGTTCTTCTTAAAATCACACCTTTTACAGGATGGATTCTGTCCTTCTTTTCCCTTGCAAGGAAAACACTTCGGTGTGTTAACTGGGTTCTACTCTGTATTATTAAAGCTAAAATCTGGTTTGGATTGTTGCTAAAGATTTATCACAGACGGTGAAAGTTGTTTAATTTTCCATGGTTGTAAATCAGGATCAGGAGAGATCTCATCTATCAATACTGTGGTCAACCCAAATTCCCCTTTATTTCCCAAGAATCTGTTCTCACTTTAACCCACCTTTGTGCTGTCTTAACCCAGTTGCAGAAAGTTTTATTTGGAAATCGTGCTTAATCTAGCGCAATAAAATTCTATATATACACCTGATAACATCTGCTTACGCACCTGCATCGACTGCACATGGAATCCATCGATACACCCATTTCTGTTTTTACTCGAATAAATGGAGAGCAAATGTAGGCACGCTGCCCTGGTCCATGATGTGGGGCTTATTGAGCTCCAAATGAAAATGCCTGCAGACAGGTTTCTCTACATATGGCCAGAGGCGCTCATGCCGGGCTCTCTGCATGTGACTCCATAGTGGATAATTGGCTGTCTTTCTCCCCTGCAGGGTTATGAAGGTTCACTGATTAAGTTAACATCAAAACAGGTGAGATGCTTTCTATCTTAGGAATGGCTTCAATGTACTTGAAACACAAATGGCTAATTGACAACAATGGTTAAGGCCTGAATCGATTTGTTTTCCTCATTCACTCCATGTCCTGCACCAATAATAAAATGGCGGTGGTAAAATATGAGCATCAGTGTCATATGTGGCTGTTTTAGTGTCAAAATGGTCTCCAGTTGGGATCAGCTGTCTCAGTGTATTTTCTTCCCTTTTGTCTTCCAGCCTGTAGGGTTTGTAACCTTTGACAGTCGGTCTGGAGCCGAAGCTGCCAAAAATGCATTAAATGTAAGCATCCACTGGCTTGTGATTAATTGTTCCATTTGGTCTCTGTGTTGCTGTTGAATTACCCCCTTTTATAAATGCATTGCTTTGTAATTTTTTAGATTTGTTTACATCTGACACTAATGATCGGGAATTACATTTCCTCCCCCTCCCTTAAAATTTTTCTCAAAGCCAACCCATTTTGTCTTCTATAATTCAATGGCAGGGCCATTTTTGGAAAGAGACCAGAATCCTGTAGCCTTACGGTAGTTTACTTTGACCTTGATACACATCCCTTGTTAGTCTGGTTGTAGCTTCTCTCATTTTGCATATCACTGCTTTACCGTACTACCTGTTCTATAGCCACATCGGTAGTGTTATTTGGACACATCTTCATTAGTGTAACCTCTTGTTTTGTCACAAAGTAGCCCACGTTGGCAGTATCTAACACTTCTGTCTCATAGCCTAGCCTTCCTTTTGAGCATCACCTCCTAGACACACCAGCAGCCACACACAAACACACACATACACCAAAATACTACTCACCTGCATGTGGGCACAACGCTTAGGGCACAAGAACACAAGCAGGCCAGAAACCACAAAAGATGCCACTCAAAAGTCTCTCCATCGGGCTCTTTCCTTGTCTCTCTCTCCTCCTGGCTGGTGAGACGGGTTGAAAACTTCACCCAGTCGCCCGTGCTGTTGCCTCCGTCCTGGGGAAAAAGAGATGCAGGCATGTTTAAATATTTCACGGGTGTATCCTTCATGATAAATGTGAGCATTTAGACGGAGGAGGTACATGTTTGCACCCCGCAGTCGAGCAGTACAGCGGTTTCCCCAAGGGGAATCGTGAAGGATACATTCAGAGTATTTAAACATGTCTTTAGGAAAGGAGGCCGTGTGAGACTACTGAGCTACAGCCCCTCAATCTCAGCCCACCTCCCTTACCATACAATGTCCCCCCTCCCCCTCCGTCTCTCCCTCAGGGTATCCGTTTTGACCCCGAAAGTCCCCAGACCCTGCGCTTAGAGTTTGCTAAAGCCAACACGAAGATGGCAAAGAGTAAGCTGATGGCCACACCGAACCCCACAAATATCCACCCTGCTCTAGGAGCACACTTCATTGCACGGGACCCATGTAAGTTGTACGGCTGCTTCACTCTTAGGCTCTCTCATTCACTCTCACCTTGGCAATGCCAGTACTC
>OMNV01009392.1:0-37811 GCA_900303265.1 Brotula barbata
GTTCCTGTGGCTTTAGGGCCTTCAGACTTCAGCTCTAATCCAGCTGTTGTCCTATAATTGGACCAATGATCCTGATGAAGAAAAGTTTCTACTGGTGTTGGTTTTTATCTTAAAGCAGTTTTTCCATGATTCTTTCAATGTAGTGATTCATGAAGAGTAAATGAAAGAATGAACTCTGAGGTGTCGGGAGTTCAGGGAAGTCATTTCATGACACAAACCTGATGAGAGGATGATGATGATTTCACTGAATGCTCGGTACACGTAATGATACTCTATCATACGTATAGGTGCACTCTGATCACCAAAGAGCTTGATGCTCCACTGAAGTTTCCATGGTGCCACAGTACCTCCTCCAGGCGGCGCAGCTTTCATTTTCTGTTGTCACTATTACAGAGAACCTGGAAGTCCCCTTTATGTCCCATTTTCATCCTTTTAATGATCTGTGTTCTGTAATTAGTTTTTGTAATGTGACTGTGTACCTTTTAAGAAGTTGAAGCCTTTTAGAAGTAAAACATTGTTTCATCTTTTCTTGATCATTTTCTCTTTCCCCTTACTTCATTCTGTCTTCAAAACTCAGTATCTTCTCCATTTCCATCTTTATAATCAACAAAGCCTAAAGAAAGCACTGATCAGAAAAAATATTCAGCTGATAAATTTTTTTCTCAATGTGACCTTTGACATTTTTCCATCCAGATGCCCTCTCGCTGCAGGAATACGCTAAATATCGTGGTTACCACACTTTTTGCTGCAGTGGTCCTCTTCACCATCCTGCTGGCCTATGTGACAGGTTAATGGCATTAAGTCCATTCATATAAACTCAATAATACATTGACATGGGTTAGAGATGGGGTTCAAATCCCTCTCCCTGTGGTTTTCTGACCAGTCTTTATTCCTGACATCCAGGCTACCAGTTCATCCACACAGAGCAGCACCACCTCTCCTTTGGCCTATACGGTGCCTTTCTCTCCCTCCACCTCTTCCTCCAGAGTCTGTTTGCCTTCCTGGAGCACCGGCGGATGAGGCGTCCCGCTCGAGCTCAGCACCTCCGTCGCTCTGTGGCGCTTTGCATTGCCGCATACCAGGAGGACCCAGACTACTTGAGGAAGTGCCTGCGCAGCGTCCGCAGAATCTCCTTCCCAGACCTGAAAGTGGTGTTGGTGGTGGATGGGAATCGGTCTGAAGACCGCTACATGATGGACATTTTCCAGGAGGTGATGGGTGGAGCTGACCAGGCAAGCAGTTTGGTTTGGAAGGGAAACTACCACAGCGACGGCAGCGGGGGAGGGGGAGTCTGCCCCGGAGGAGGGAGCATGGTGCACATGGAGGAGGCTGCTCGAGTGGCTCAGCTGGTCAGACATTGTCGGTACACCTGTATCATGCAAGAGTGGGGAGGCAAGAGGGAGGTGATGTACACCGCCTTCAAGGCCCTGGGGGACAGCGTGGATTATGTGCAGGTAAGAGATGTGGGATGCATGTCAGAGTTGGAAGATTTACGTCAGAATGGACAACCCTCACACTCACACTATCTTACAGAAAGCACAACTTCATAATAAGTCTGAGAATCAAACACACACACACACACACACACAGATCCTTTGATCCTCTGCTCAGGGATGGGTGGTGTTAGTCTGACAGGGTTAAATCCATCCAAAACAGTGCACGAGGTGATGTCTAACCAGTGAATCAATCAAAACCACAAAGACCCAAGCTGGCACGATGATAAGCAGGGATCATATAAACAATGTCCACAATATAAAAGAGCTGGAATCAAGGGCAACCAACTCCATTCATCTCATCTCTGTTAACATTGACCGACCTGGATGACTCAGAATGTGAACACTTTCACTTGAATGGTGTGGAAAAGAGAGTAAAGAGTTCAGCCGGCCATTTAGGTGTGGCTGAGGGGTGGACGAAGCCTCAATGCTTCCTTTACTCATACAGGTTTTTACACCAGTGAGCATATGACACATACGGAAACATAACACTTATTCCGTGTTCGATCAAACTTTTCCCTTCCTGCTTCAGTCACCTGCAGTTTTAGCATGTCAAATACAAAATCACATTTTACCGACAAACATTAGATTAGATGATGTCACATAGTATAGTGTGAGGCCCATCTGTACATGATGCCAGTACACACAGCAGATGTCCAGAAATTCCACTCAATGTTTCTAATTTAAAGGAACTGGAACATTGTGCCTCTGTGTTCTGTGGGTCACACATGCAGCTAAGGCAATGCTGTGTTGTTACAATGAAGCAGTCAGCAGCAAGCCTCTCTCTTTCTCTCTCTCTCTCTCTCTCTCTCGTTCTCTCTCTGTCCCTCCATTTCTCTCTCCTCTGCGCACATCAGCTCTTTGTGAGCCTCGCCCTCTGTGTTTGTTCTAGGTCTGTGATTCCGACACCGTTCTAGATCCAGCGTGCACCATAGAAATGGTGAAAATCCTGGAAGAAGATCCCATGGTGGGAGGTGTTGGGGGAGATGTACAGGTAAAACACAGCAATATGATTTGATGGAATTCCTTCAAAATGACTGAAAGTAGCTACACCTTTACAGCTTATTAGGTGGAACAGTGGGTTCATGGCTAATTCCTCCTGTCATTTCCCTTGACCAAGGCACTACACTGTTCATATGAAGTGCCCAGGTACTGGACTATGGCCACCTGTCCTCATAGTTGGATAAACTTTGTTACTGTGTACAGCCAATGAAATACAACAAAGTTGCACAATCTGATCTGCTCTGGTCTGATCTGATTAAACACTAGAGGCAGAAAAAAAGAATTCTTCCTGATAACTGCAGAATGTATAAATGTACAAATATAAAATATATTTTAAAATATTACACCTGATGCACACTTCCATCAGTGTTAATATATTGTGTACTGCGTTCATACACTGTGTAGATTTACAGGGGTGTCAAACTCAATCACAGAGGGGGCCAAAATTATAAACTGGGACCAAGTTGTGGACCAAACAGTGTAAATATTTATCATAAAACAGACTTAAATTGTTTTTTTCACACGCATTTTGACAAATTATTTACAATTTGAATTTGAACATGAACATTGTAGATTAAAAAACAAATGAAAGATCAAATTTAAAATAAGACATCAGTGTCATTAATTTTTTTGCCGTTTTTTGTTTTTTTTGCATTAACATCAAAACAAACAAAATTAGAACACTTTTGATCGTCAATTGTTGAAAAGCAAATATTTCAAACATACCGTTAATGAGTCTGCTTTGTGATTACAGGGGAAAAATGAAAACATGTCCATTGAAGCTCACTCTGGTGCCCAGGACAGATGCTTAGCATCTTTTCTTGCCTGCAACTTGATTAGTGTCATTTTCTGCCCTCAGTGTGTCACTACACTGGAGGTCGATCAGCTCCATTTGGACTTTCATAGGCGGCCTTTCCACGTCAACGGCAAACGGATTACTAAAAAGCTCAAACTTCATTCTCTGAGCTGAGCTGACCAAAGTCGGAAAGTCGTGGTGTGAACTATGTATTCAGTCTGCTCAGTTTATCAGCAAAATGTGCACTTGGAAACACAGCGGTAGAGACCTAGTCTCTCCTAGATCACCAGCACGGAGAGCGACCCAAGTTTCCTTTCAACACCTTCGTCTCCCACAGGCGCAGCTTTAGCGCATTGAGGTATTCGTTATGACGCACAGAAACGCAAACTCAAGCAAACTTTTTTCATCTGGATGTGCGTGGGACGCTGACGTGAATGTCAAGAAAAAGGGGGTGGGGGATGCAGGGTGCTGGGCGCTTGGACTCCTTGATTGTCGTGACGACGTGTCAGTTATTACAGTGCACTTTGGGACTTGTAGTATCAGTGGTGTGTGTGCGACATACTGGTGGGCCAGCCCAGCCCAGTCCAGCCCAGCCCAGTCCAGTCCAGTCCAGTCCAGTCCAGTTCTAATAGAAAGGAGATATCGTCTCGCGGGCCTTGAGTTTGACATGTTTGGTCCAGAGGGAGAAAGAACATTAGGAAAATTATTTCTCTGCATTTAACCCATCCTAACTATACGGAGCAGTGGGGAGCACTCACACACACACACACACACACACACACACACACTAGTGCCCTGGGACCAACCAGATCCAGATCCTCCACCTAGTGCCTTGGTCAAGGGCAATGGCAGGAGTATATTAGCCTGACACACATGTTTTTGCGGGTGGGAGAAACCGGGGCACCTGGAGGAAACCCACGCAGACACGGGGAAAACATGCAGATTTCACACAAAAAGTTGAGGGGGTCGACTGGGACTCAAACCTACAACTGTCTTGCTTTGAGGCAACCACTAAGCCACCGTGCTGACACGTACTGCATCAATGCATGTGCTCATGTATTGCGGTGTCTTGTCCGAGTGTGGATATCATGCTTTAAGCAGGATTTCTTTAAACGGGGTCTAGAAGTTGTGGTGTTTCTTTTGTCCACAGGAACTCAATTGTAGCTATTTCCTATGCTATTCTTTGTCACTTTTATAGTTGTTTGTTTGTATTTGCTGTTGTTTCTGCTAACAGTTATAGTTTCTTGGTTCTCTTATGATGATTTTGTGTGTAACATGAAGATGGCATTTTGTTGTCTTATTGCAGATCCTCAACAAGTACGACTCGTGGATCTCCTTCTTGAGCAGCGTGCGGTACTGGATGGCCTTCAATATCGAGCGAGCGTGTCAATCATACTTTGGATGTGTCCAGTGTATCAGTGGCCCTCTGGGAATGTACAGGAACTCTCTTCTCCAACACTTCCTAGAGCCCTGGTACCACCAGACCTTCCTGGGCTCTAAGTGTAGCTTTGGCGATGACCGTCACCTGACCAACCGGGTCCTCAGCTTTGGCTACAAGACCAAGTTCACAGCACGATCACAGTGCCAGACTGAGACGCCGACCCAGTATCTACGTTGGCTCAACCAGCAAACCCGATGGAGTAAGTCTTATTTCCGCGAGTGGCTCTACAATGCCCTGTGGTTCCATAAACACAGCCTCTGGATGACATATGAGTCTGTGGTCACCGGCTTCTTTCCTTTCTTCCTGGTCGCCACGGTCATCCATCTGTTCTACCGTGGACGGCTGTGGAACATTCTGCTCTTCCTGTTGACGGTCCAGCTGGTTGGAATGGTGAAGGCCACCTATGCCTGTTTCCTCCGAGGCAGCTTGGTCATGATCTTCATGTCGCTCTACTCGCTGCTCTATATGAGCAGCCTGCTACCTGCCAAGATATTTGCCTTGCTTACCATAAACAAAGCTGGATGGGGCACATCAGGTCGACGGAAAATTGTGGTCAACTTAATTGGTGCTGTGCCAGTCACAGTATGGGCCATGGTGCTGCTAGGGGGTGTGGCTTATACAATCTACTGTGAAACACAGGAGCCATTCAGCCAAATGGAGAAAGCCTTGTTGATAGTAGGGACAATCCTCTATGCCTGCTACTGGATCATTCTGCTGGTGCTCTACCTGGCTATCGTAGCCAAACGCTGTAACAAGAGGGAGGAACAGTATCACCTGCCATACGTTGAGGCATAATGTCACTTCAAACTGGCTTTGGAACAAGACTGGGAGCTCCATCATGCAAAATGCACTATCAGTGGTGCTAAAAATGTGTGGACCTGAGCAGCAAGAATGTGATCCAGGTGTTCGCCTGGATATATATAGCTGCCTGTCACATGACCCCAGCTGAATGGTGCTCACCTCATTCATCAGGCTTGGATGAGACGTAAGGGGCCAATGAGACTTAAAGGTCTTCCTCTGGTTTCTTTATTTTCTGTCACTTTAATTTTTTCTTAAAGTGAATTTCTCAAAGATTCAATGGAGCACCTTTGTTCCTTGTAATTACAAGGCGCATCAAGTAAATTCCAACTCTGCTGTTGTGCTCTAAGCATACGCAACAAATGTACCCAGGACAGAAATGTCCCAAGAAACGGCTAGAAAGCTGCAGGCGACCAGATTCTGTCCAGGTCTATCTCTGTTTGCCTCTTACCTGTCCCATGTCTGCCCACCCCAACTTTGTCACAGTGCAGCTGAAAAACTTACTTAAGTAACAGCCTTTTTCCATTTTGGAGGCACAATAAACCATCTTAACACACCTAAAAGGATATAAAGAGATGACAGAATATGGAAAATAAACGTTATAAACTACCTCTGTTGTGTAACGCCACATGGTGCCATGATGAAGAATTAAGACCAATTAAGCTTTAACAGGAAACTACACAACTTAACTCAGTTTGTAAAGCACAAACGACTTCATGATTAAAACAACTTACACCACAAGAGGCCGTGAAGGTCCCTGATTCGTTCCACCACTACCACAAATAAGCCAAAAAAGGGCTGTAACTCCCATTTCTGAATGAGAGAAAGCGTTAGCAAGCTGGTGTTTTGCCTCAAGGTGACATCAAAGCTGGCCTTCAATGGTCAGGTGGACACAGATGATTTCCTGTCAAAGTGGTGTGTTACTGTCGGTGTCGGAAACACTGCAGTCATGATTGGGTCCACTGTTTTCTGCAGTGCTGTTTGTCAGGACCTCTGAAACTGCATCAAGCACCGATGCACAGTAACATCCATTTTATTAGCATTTTAATGTGTCTGCAGGCGTCCCTATGACTATGTGGCACTCTACAACATGATGAAGATGAAGATCATTTTACGCCAGCTGCAGCATGAGAACGTCACTCGGACTTGTGTCATTTGATGAATAATGAATGTCACACTCATCCGCTACATTTTGACATGCGGACAATCTAACATTTGAAAACATGTAACACAGGATTTACGGTGCTATTCAACAGAGACTCAGTCCACTCTGATTCATCGACATATGTTAATGTTTAAATAATATGGATTATGTTGTTGAAGATTAAACTTGAACGTCCTTAAGGACATAAAACAGCATTGTGTTTACAGCCTTCTGCTTTATAAGAAGAGCCCGTGTTTCTTCTTTCTGTCCTTGGATGTCATTATAAATCCGCTCTGTCCTAGTTTGCATTCATACCAAATGCTGCTCTGTGTTTGACATGACTTTGACTTTCCTCGTGGTCTTTTTAAATCATAAATATCTTTATCTTTCATTCATACTCTGTATGTTCTGTTAATTAATTGTGAAAATAAATTTTTCGAAAGGAAACTGAAAAGAAATCATCAGTGTTGTTACATGAATGATTATAGACAGATGAAATGTGTATTTTTTACCAGTGATCACATGCATGGGCAATAAAATGCGTATGATTTTTTCCATAATTAGATGCATTCACTGGGATAAGTGCAGTAGAGAGACGGGCAGATAGGCCATAGAGAAGGGATCACATGCAGTAAGGGTGAAGGCTGTAATCAGACCCTCACTGCTGCGTTATGTGGTACATGCCTTAACTGGTGAGCCATTGAGATGCCCCTGGTGGTTCTCCCCGTTTTGTTTTTTTTTAAGATACAGAGTGATGAGAGCCCAGTGATGCTGATGAGGCAGCAGTGCAACGTGGGATGTGTGGTTGCTGGTGATATTGCAACTTTGAATAATCCTAAATGTGACTCATTTGGCCATAAAAGAGGAGCGAAAAGTGAAGAAATAATGCTCTTTGTTTTCATTTCAATGCTAAAGTATTTATGATGAAAACACAGTCAGCTCGCTTCCTATTTGCTCATATCCTGTGTGACTGAAGTACAACTGGGAAATCAAACCATGAAGCTGAGGGTACAGGGAATTCTCTGATACATCGGAAGAGACTTGTAACATGGTGGGCAAAAGGCAGAACATTCACTTGAGTTGGTATTTAATCAGACCACGTCAGTCTCACACATCTACTGTTGATGCTGATATAACAATAGATAACAACTATATAATTGTCATATGGGGGGCGGGGGGTAGCATTTCATCAATTCGTTAACTCTCCTCATTCTTAACCATCCTCAATGAGGAGCAGTGGGCGACCAACACATGCAAACACACACACACACACACACACGCACACACACACACACAACAGCACCCGGGGTCCGACTCCAGATTTTCCTCCTGGTGCCTTGGTCAGGTGTGATTAACCTGGCAGAGCACCCGGAGGAAACCCATGCAGGCACGAGGAGAACATGCAAACTCCACACAGAAAAGAGGGGAGGTCAACCCCAGGATTCAAAGCCACAACCTCCTCGCTATGAGGCAACAGTGCTAACTGCCACGCCACCGTGCCGCCTACTTACAGTCTTCACTTGTTTTATTGATGCTGACCGCATGGCCATGGGTATTTTGTAAAACACAGCTTTTTCTATGCATTTTGGCCTTTCATCCATACACAAATGGGGTTGGTCACTGAAAACTTAGGTTTTTTAAAAACCCCTGAATATAGGGTGAGGGTGAAGGTTCAAGAATATAAGACTCAGTTCAGGAACATTGAAAAACTGCGATTGAATTGGAAAGAAAAAAATGATTTGATTCAAAGTGTGAATACAACAATCACATCTAAGGAAAATAGCTGAGAACCCATTCCCTCCTCAAACCTCTTGAAATAGAAAATTCTCTCTCTCTCTGCGATCCTAAACCCTGACTTCCTCATATTATATTTCACATGGTGTGATATTTACTTTATTGTGTATTTGAATTTTATTGTTGCATTGTGACATAATGAATCATTCCAATCTCTTTTTTCAGTGAAATGGTAATGATTTGAATCTGTCGTCCATTGAGTGTCATTTGCCCTCAAGCCCAATGCCCTGCAGAGGGCGCCACAGTTCAAGCAATGAGTGTGAAAACTGGTAAAAATATTCATAGCTATGTCCTACATAAAGACAGACAGAAAAAAGATAAAGTTCACATTGAGCTGCAGACGATTGTTATTTCATTATTAAACATTAAAATTATCATTATTGCTTTGTGTTGTTGTTGTTGTTTTATGTTATCTCTCTCTCTCTTCCTCTCCCTCTGTCATGCAGCTTTTTTCTCTTTCACTCCATGCACAGTTCAATTATATGGCCTTTATCTTTATTGGCATCGGATGTTTATGTTAACTTTGCCGAAAAAAGCGTGAAATAAAAACAAAACAAAATTATACGTACAATTAAAAGAGTAGGTAAAGAGTACCAAAAATAATTGAATAATACAAAAACTGTTTTTGTGTTTGTAAGAAATATACTGTACACACATAAGTAAAGACAACTCAAATTAAAATAGAATAAAAATTGTAAATACAAATAAGTGAGGACTGTACCTTTTTTTCCCTTTTTTTAATCAATGAATTTGTAGTGTTTGTAAAGCTATGTGTGTGCAGAGGGGTGCAGAGAGCTCTACAGAGCTCTCTCTCTGTATATATATATATCAAACTGATGAAAGACAAATGCAGAGACAAGAGGGACAGCAACAACTCTGGAGCAAGTAAAGTGATCTAAAGTGAGGAGGAGGAGAAGGAGGAGGAACAGGAGCTGATAATTGTGTCTCTGACTGAGCCGAACAATACGAGGTGGAGAAGCTAATAGTGTGTGTGATGTTGGTATTGATCAGTCCCACAGACAGAAAGGTGGGACGTGACACTGTGACCTGGCACTGTGGCTAATCGAAAACTAATTCCCTGTCTCCATCATCATCATCATCATCATCATCATCATGTCACACACACTCACAGTGTGACTTTTGTAAAAACTATGTTCCTCCCTCATATGTCTGAGGGATTTCTGTAAACCTCCCTCACGAGGGAGCCTTAGCCTCAAGCTGCATTATCTTCACCAAAGGGATTCAATGCAAAAGTCACAAATCCAACACATTGTTGATTTTTAACAAACAAACTCTTGGTGAAATATTTAAGTGTTTTTTCAGACAGCATCACCAAAATCCAAGCACACTGCTGGGTTAGCGGTGACGCCTTCAGGTTGGCGCCACACAGAAAATTCCCAAAATACAAAGATCAAGGCTTGGACCTCACGGCACTGATTCAGCCACAATATGAAATACTGTTTAGCTCTGAGCTCTGTCTGTTCAGTACATTTCACTCCTCTTTTATCTACACCTGAATCAAATCAAAGAGACGAGCTTCAGTCTATGTTTCAGCAGCTGTCCCTACATTCTGTATTTATAGACTACAGGCCTGAAATGTGAAAATCTCATCCTGTCATTCACATTTTAAATTCATGTTATCACTGGCACTTGAACTATTATTTCATGTTTTCCATGTTTTTCAGCTGCTTCTTTTGTTCCATCGTTTTGTCTGTCCTTGTCCATCTCTGTCAGTCAATATTTCTCTGGGACACGCCCACTCCTCCGCAAACATCAGCTCATAGATCTCATGACTCCCTGCTTGACCTCTGACCCTCACACTCTGCTGGTGTGTGTGTTTGAGTGTTTTGTTGAGGTGAATTGAAGCGTTGCACAGATAAAAAACTATCATCAGATCTCTGTCTGTAGGATAATGTGATGAGACCAAATCACAGGGAAGTACGTCTGCACAATTGATGAGGCTGATAGGAGTCTGAGGGACACTATGAGAGAGAGACACAAGGACAGAGAGACACACAAACACATGAAAGGAGGGATACAGGGACAAAGCGACACAGGGACAGAGGGACACACGGCCACGGAACAGTGGGACACATGGACACGGGAACAGAGGGACACACTAACACAGGGAAAGAAGGACAAAGTTTACATATAAAAAAAATATGGGCAACGTGGCTTAGGTGGTGGGATGATCACCTAGTGATCGAAGGGTTGTTGGTTCGATCCCCTGCTCCTCCATTTTGAAGGTCCCTGAGCAGGACCCTAAGCCCAAATTGCTCCCGACAAGCAAGTGGGCCTTGCATGGTTGCCTTGGCTGTCGGTGTGTAAATGTATGAATGAATGGGTGAATGTGAGGCACATAAGCCACGCCTTCCCAATACCAGAATATGTATACACATGAGCACTTGGATGCTCTCTTTATGGGTGGTTGGTACCATGCATGTCTGGTTGGACACGAACGCTTGCCTGATGACTGCACACTGGATGAATGAGGATGATCATCCATCCATCATCCATTGGTCAGTGCTAGCGCCAGGTCTTAGAGGCATCTTGTTAAGTTAAGTAGCCCAGATGTTTGTCTTGCCACATCCCTCAGCTCACGCTGTTGACTTTCTTGGTCTGTCCCAGTTGGACGTGTGTGGAACGTGTCCTTCAGGAATCATCCCGTCTGAAACCCGCTAATAAATCTTCCTAATCTTTAGGTGAGCTTCATATCATTTGCTTTTCTGTCTCACTTTATGTGGACTTTTCGCTTTCATTTTCTGTATTTTGTTGACAATGAAACAAGGCTTTTTGTTTGATGGTGTCACAGCACTGTGGTTTTATTGTTTAAATTTACTGTTTATAGATATTTGTTACCACTAGTATGGACTGAATAATAAGCATTAATGTTCAACCAACATTCAAAACAAATATTTGTACAGTCTTCTTTGTCTTTAGGTTTCATCTGCCTTACAAACTGTTATTGGTTATTATTATAGATTATTATACGGAAGAGGAGAACGAGAGGCAAAAAAATGATGAAGCGAGGGGAGAGAGACAAAGAGTGGGAGAGGAGGAGGAGGAGATGAGTCAGAGCAGAAAAACGCCTGTCGCTCACCTCCTGCTGTGACAAGCGTGTGTTTGTGTCTATCCACATGCTATCAATCAAAAGGACAAAGAGCCAAGTGGAGTCAAACAAACAGCGCAGGTCTCACACACACACACGGACTCACACACACACACACACACAGGACATGTGCCTGAAAGGACAGACACCGTTTCCAAGTCATTAAACTTTAGGCGTTATTAAACTGTTCAATGATAATAACTCAGACAGACAGAACAGAGAGTCGGCAAGGCACACAGAAAGAGAGGACAGAGAGACAACCAGGCAGACAGGCAGGATGGAGGGAGAGAGAGACATGCAGACAGACAGACATCCCATCACCGAGCCCTGTGACCTCTGTGAATCTGCAGCTCACTATGATCCTATGTGTGAGTGTATGTGCATCACACATGAGTGGAGACTCGTAGACGCTTTGCTTTTGTTTTCTATTTTTCATCTTTGTATTAAGTTAAATATTTCCATGTTCATCTGAAGGTGTTGAGGTTTGTGAGTTTGTTTTTTTACTCATCCGCCAAGAAATGATAAAGAATCCGCTGAGTGACAACGTGGTGAAAATATTACAGAGCCAAGTACAAAGATCAAATTTTCACCAAAAAAAAAAAAAAACTCTGTGTGAGAGAATGAACACATACACACACACACTACCATTACACTGACAGCTTTAGAGGTGAAAATGAGAGCATCTGGTACCACCAGCTACACACACACTCACACACACTCACACACACTCACAAAGAGCAAGAGAGCGACAGAGAGACTGTTGTGTCTGGTATATCCAGGTTGTGGTGCTACCATCATCATCATCATCATCATCACCATCATTTATTTTCTCTTAATTGATCAGATTGCTTGCTTGACTGCTTCTTTCTTTCTTTCTTTCTGTCTTTCTGTCTTTCTTTCTTTCTTTCTTTCTTTCTTTCTTTCTTTCTTTCTTTCTCTCTCTCTCTCAGCTGTCAGGATGGATATGCACCTGAGTTATTGAAGCGGACAAATGACACCTTTAAAAGCTGAGTGTGTGTATGTGTGAGTGTGTTTGTGTGTGTGCGTGTTTGTAGTGACAGTTTCATAAAGTGCAAATTCCATTTTTGTTGCCGCGGTCTTGAGAGAATATCGTTTACACTTCATTAGCTCTGCGTGTGCGTGTGTGTGTGTGTGTGTGAGAGAGAGTGAGTTGTCAGCGTGCCGAGTGTGATTGAAAACTCTGTGGCTGTAAAGAGACTCAGAGTGAGCAGAGGTGAATTTGATTCTCTTTTTTTCTTCGATACAAGGTACGCTTCATATGGAAGGAAGTTTAAGGCCAGACCAGGAAAGAGAAAAAAATCAAAAATCCTGGAAACAACAGTATTTTGACCTTTATTGTTCACAAATAAAAATAAATGAGAGTTACTCAGACAATTTGAAGAAGAAAAACAGAAATCAGCTCTTAAATGTAAGGAACATATACAACAATACATACAAGCAGAACAACACCTTCATCATCATTCAGAAAAAATTGACAATTTCAAAGCAAAGTCACCTCACTAATCAATCAATCAATCAATCAATCAACCAGAGACGCAAGGTTCTGCATTATTTCATATATTGTTTTATAAAAGTCCTTGTGGTCCTCTTTATAAAAGTGCTGTTAAAATGGACAGGATGAAATATAGATCTCAGTCTTTCTTTAATGTTTCATCATATTAACACAATGTTGTAGGCTCCTTTTTACTTCAAATTGAAATAATGAGAGATTTTCTGATCCACTTCACAGAACAAGGCGATTAAAAGTCACATTGACGTTTGCCACGTCTGTGTTCATTCACAGCAAAGCTCAACGTCAGATACACAATTAGAAATGTATTTACTGCGGCGTCTTCACTGGAGAGAGAGACTTAATTAGAGAGAAACACGCTTCAAAAACACTTCAGTGGGCAAACCAATGAGATGCCTGAGAGGACAATTACTAGGAAAGGGGGGGGAGGAGACAGAGAGACCTTCCATTCCGAACCAACATCATTCGAACAGTCAACAATCTAGACACCGCAATGAAAGTTTTTACTATCAAAAAGCAGGAAGTTGGTGCTGCATGATCTTTGCTCTTGCTGATGTGATGATGATGATGATGATAATAGTGGTGGTGATGATGATGATGATAATGTTGTTGATGATGATGATGATGATGATGGTGGTGGTGGAGATGAGGATGATGATGATGAGGACGATGATATTGATAATGATGATGACTATGATGGTGATGGTGATGAATGATGTTGATGATGATGATGATGATGATGATGATGATGATGATGATGATGATGATGATGATGATGATATGGGGGTTGAGTCTCTGAGTTATAACTTCTGTTCCTTGTATGAACTTCATGTACACCTGATTTCACACACACGTACAATTAATCCAGTGTATGCTTCAGCACACACACACGTGGAATTATTTCACCGCATGCATGAACACATACACACACAAGCACACACACTTCTGCTTCAGTACACACAATGTGACAAATTCATAGCACTCAGTGCTGATAAATACACACACACACACACACACACACATACACACACTCAGACAATGCCTGTGGATCTGTAATTTATGTTGAAAGATCACATTTTGAAATAAAGCAATGATATGTGATGACATAGATTTGGCGACAGTTATCCACACATTTTGGCCCTAAACATGCTTACAAACTGATTGATGAAGGTATTGAACATTCAAATTTTCAGTAATCATAGATGAAGTGTAAACCCTGTATGTGGAAAAAATAGATTATTACTGATGTGTCTGACTAAAGAAGGCATCTTTTTGACCTCCTGACCTGGTAAGATGTGCTGCCCACATAATGTGCGATGATGTATCCAACCAGCTGTTTGGTTTTCTTGATCTTTTTATGTTTCTGACTGATATTCATAAGGGTTATTAGCTTGTCTACTGGAGCACAGCGTGGGCTGATGGCAGCTCTTAAATGCTCTGCATGCATCCTCACACACTAAACATACATGTGTTATTTTGGACTCATACTTGCCTCACGTTACACTGACCTAGAGATGTTGTTGCAGCTCATTGCTCCCTACCAGCAGACTGGTGGCCTGTATGGTGCCTCTGCTGTCAGTGAGTGAATGGGTGAATTTGAATGGGTGAATGTCAATGGTCCTTGACAAAAAAGCACTTGAGAAATGTAGTCTGTTTACGTCACATCGCAACATAGCATCGGGTTTGCGTTGTCTGTCATGTGGAGTTTCTTGGTTTTCTTGCCTTTTTTTTGTTACTGCTGGAGGAATATATGACGATAACCTTCTGTATGTGCCAGACAACATGAATGGGCCTTTGTTTAGCCACCAAGATGACAGATTTGATGATGTCATGTCAATATAATCTATTGAGGCAGGGTCCTGCAGAATCTAGGATAGGGTTAGGGTTAGAGTTAGATAAGGACAAAAGGAGGAGGAAGAAACATCGGCATCGGTGCCACGATGTAGATGTAATGCCGATCCATGTTGGGGGGTTTTCCTGGGTATTTGAGGATTGTACAGCCTTGGAGGAGGTATGTATGGGCTTAACCAGTACAAAAAAAGAGTGTTCGGCAGTATACACAGGCTTTATTTAGGAAGCAGCTGCTCGTCTCTGGCACACACATGCACATATGCACATTCAAACACGCACACTCAGATTCATACACACACACACGTTCACATAAATTCACACATTGTCCTCTGCTGGTTCAGCAATGTAAATCACTGAGGTGTGCAAGAGTGAAGCAAGATGGAGCCCATCAATCCGACACGCACACACACACACACACACACATATACACACAGACTGAGACTCTCCAGGCCTTGCGACAGAAGCATGAGAGTACGTGTGTGTTTGTGTGTGTGTGTGTGTGTATGGTCGATGGCTTCACTGCATTTAACTCTGACACAATATTTTTTTCATTTTCCAGCTTCAACATGGTTTGAACAAAAGATTATGGAAAGAGAGAAGACTCATCACCGCTCTACATCCTCTAAGTCCCCTGCTGCAGGAACCCAGTGTCATGTTGGTCCATTCCTCATTCATTCACTCAATTCAGAGTTCAGACCATCGTCGCAGCTCTCAATAATGTATTCCCATTTCATGTGTTCACTTTTTTTTTCTATATACTTTATTGATACCCATAGGGAAATGAATTCTCTGCACTTTAACCCATCCTCCATGAGGAGCAATGGGCAGCCAACACATGCACATGCACATGCAAACACACACACACACACACACAACAGGGGGACCAACTCCAGATCTTCCACCTTGCCTTGGTCAAGTGCAATAGCAGGAGTGATTAGACTAACACACATGTTTTTGTGGGTGGGGGAAACCCACGCAGGAAAACATGCAAAACAAAAGATGTGGAGGTTGATCCTGGGATTCGAACCCACTGTTGCTGTGAGGCAACAGTGCTAACCACTACGCCCCTGTGCTGCTTTCCCAAACTCAGTCAGCATGGCAGTGAGCCATATGGCTAAGGTATTGATCGTTTCTCATCCTGTTGCCACGGCTCTCGCACAATGTGCTTTCAGTGATACTAAAAATTGTTGTGGGGGACGGGGTAGGTAATCAGTGATGGATCGTGGGTTTCCCTTATCTCAGGTGACACATCAGACCATGGCTAAGGTATCTGGCAGCGAGCCTGTTAACCCTGTGTCTGTGTCTGATTTATCCAGAGCTGTGGAGGTAATACTGATCCTCGCTTCCAAAGCCTCAGTAACTATAGGATGATGGGATACAGCGCGAGACCGTATACTCGTGCAGGGTCTTAAGATAAGATCCAGGACTCAGGGTCCTTGTTTTGTATACCGGGAGTCTAAAATTTATTTAATGATCACACAAACATCAAACTGCAAAAGTCGTTGTTGTCAGAGTAAAATAAGCAAAGTGATTCAACATACAAATTAGGTAATATAAAATATTTCTAACGATATAAGCTTTTATAATCATTAATTTCAGGCATCTTGGTGTTTGCGGGCTGAAACGAGAGGTCGAGTGACAAGTGAAGAGAGGTCATGTGAATAATAACCATGCCACTTAGTTGATACAGTGATGTGCCTCTTTTAGTGTGTGTGTGGCTACCATTCATGTTGAATGCTGATATTTTTCTCTGTTGAACACAATAACTGCTCCGAGTGGAATTACTTAATGAGAAAGATGTTTTTCCTTTTATTGTTGATTATTTGTTATTTAACACCTTTTTAATGAACAGCTGTTCATCATGAACAGTACGACTACGAGTGAGTTAGCGAGCTGCGTCTGTCAGTCAGTATGTAAAGTATGTTGGTCTGTCTGACTCACACTTTGTTCCTGCCTGTAGGATTCTGGTTGTTCATTGTCTTTTTATTTGAATTACTGACAGCTTTATGAGGACAAACAGGTAGCCCGGCTTTGTGTGTGTTTGTGTGTGTGCGCACACATGTGTTTCAGATGTTTGGAGCTTTTTCCTGGTTGTTCTTTTCTGTCTTTAATGAGCCAGACATCCTGTTAATATAATAAATAAATCGCATTACTTTAATGCACACATTACTAATGAACAGCTGCTCACACACGCACAGTCAATCAATTTGCATGCACTTTAAAAGCTTTGATTGAAGCTATGCTGTGATTGAGGCAATAAATTGATTCTTTACGCTCTGTCCTCTGAACTTTGAACAAGAAGCACTAAATGGAGACTCTAACACCACACTACTCCATTCCAGTTATTAATCTTGTCCTTGATCAGTTTCACTGCTGCAGCACCCCCCAGCCACCTCTCCCCCAACACACACATGCACATATTTTGGCTAATGCTGTGCTGATGCTGTCCCAAGCTTAATCATGTGATTAATCACATTTATGTGTAGTTCATCGCAATTAATCACAAATTTAATCACACATTTGCATCTGCGTATATTTTACCTAATGAAACATTTTGAGAGGCTGAAAGAAAAGAAATGTTTCCTTATTTGTCACTAGGCTGTTGACGAGCTCACCATTTTGGTTCATGTAGAAAAACTGTTTCTGACCTAAATCTAAAGTAGCCTCTCTCTCTCTGTCTCATACACACACAAACACACACACAAACACACACACACAGGCACTCAAATCCACAAACACAGACTGGTCTCCTGTTTGACTCTGAATATGTTGTCACTTTCCTAATTGATCCTTAATTCTCCCAAAATGAAGAACTAATTAACTGCACAATGTCAGCCATCCTGTCTAGCTCCACCCCTCCTCCCACTCTGTTAAAGTGACAGACAGGAAGTCAGATAATAAAGGTGTCATCCTGTTACCTCCTCTCCTCTGTTCCCATTTCAATTTACAGATGCGTCCGTATGTGAGGTGGGGGAACATCAACATCTGGGTATGCAGCTGTCCTCCCTCCTGCTCCCGGAACAAGCTCCAACCCTAATAAGCGCTAACCAGATGTAGTGACCAATCTACCTGAGTCTGAGCTCAAACTGTTGCTATTGGTTAAAAGAAGGTGACTCTGATGCACTCCATAACAAAGCCTCACCTATAGAGGGACTCTAGAGCAGGGGTGGGCAATTATTTTTCCCAGGGGGCCACATGAGAAGCACAGAATGTGGCTAGGGGCCAAACAAATTTTGTCACCCCATAACTGTAAATTTAACACTAGATTAGATTACAGAAAATAAACTGTTCTTATACAATACTATATTTATTCTATTAAAAATCACTCCATATAGTAGCTTAATACGAATTGTGTGGGACTCTTTTAAAATATTATACAGGCGATCCAAAATTGACATCAAGGGTGCTCTCCTGGATTAAACCCATCCTGTATTCCTGTTTTATCTTTGACAACAAACCTCAAGAAAAACAACCTCCCCCCCCCCCACACACACACACACACTACAGTTTACAAACGAGAACGTGAGTTTGTTTTGATAATTCACCGTGGATTGTCACCTCTACATTCGGACAAATTTTTGTGTTTCTCTGCGTCTTTTATCTCAACTTGCCGTCTTTTAACGGAGCCTCGTGTTCGTTACAAACTAAACAAACTGTTTTACGGTAAATACGGAGCAGTCGGTGACGCTTTAAACACCACTGGCATCAATCTTCGGCTTTTCAGCGCTCAACATCCACATCAACAACACGAAAATCCACGCACAACCTGACGACGCCGAGAGGTCAAACATCACTCACGTCTGTCAATCAATGATGTCAGGAGGAAGCAAACGCACTACACACGAGCGTTTCAAAATAAAAGCCAATTTAGGTCTTATCGTTTGATTATTTTGCCTCATAAATAAAATGGTGCGGTTTGTCTTCAACCTCGCGGGCCACACAGAACAATCATGCCCCGGTCTACTCCAGAAAGATGTCCCCTCAGCCAGACAGAAACCCCATCAGACTAAACAACATGATAAGAAAACAAAAAGATAACTGTGTGTATGCGTGTGTGTTTATGAGTGTTGGAGACAGAGAGAAAGAGTCATCTGTTATTTTTCTGTAAATCTCATCACAATCATGAAGCATATATGAAGTGAGGGCTCAGTTCAAATCACGTCATTAAACTAAAATAAATATGAAATATGATGTAACCACCACTGGTGATAAAGTGATCACAATGTGGGGGATATGTGATCCAACAGGTGATGAACTCCTCTCCTCCTGCGTGTCCAGGAACCTAAACATGTGAAGGAAGGTTCCACACATACACACACAGACACACACACACACACTCACACAAACACACACTTCTCTGATGGATCAACAGACCATTGCTTGCTCTGTAAGTGTCAACAGTAATTTAGTTGAATCAATACTGAGACCTGACTTTGATTCAGTTCTGACTCATCCATGTAAAAATGTTAGCTTTATCCTTCAGCTTTTCAAAAAGTATCATTTTATGGTAGCACTTATTGTAGCAGCCTTAATGAGGCGCTACCTTTTTAAAAATATGCTGTTTAATTTACTTTAATTTGGTCTCATTTGCATTTTAGTTGTGGCGAATGAATTTTTAGGACATGGAATGAGGAATTTCAATGTAATATCACTCCGGAGCAATAGAGGCAGCACTGCACTTTTTAGCGTCTAGTCTACTGGAACTTAAAGGAAGAAGGCAAAGTAATGGCGCCGGGAAACGCATGGAGGAACACCGGATGGTTTCCTGAGTGAACCGACATCGTGAGTTGGGATGCTTTGTCTCTGATGTCCATACAGTAATGTCTTCTTCCTTCCTTTTAACGTCTGTGAAGTTAAACGTAGACAGATAAGGACTTTGACTTCAAGCGCGTTGATTAGCGAATGTTTGCAACGAGCTAAAAGGGCTAAAAACAATCAGAGGACAGAGCGAAGAAAGTGAGTACAGATTGATGCACGGAATGGTTAGCACTGTTGCCTCACAACAAGAAGGTCGTGGAGTCGAATCCCGGGGTCGACCCTTTGGGGTGTGGTGTTTGCATGTTCTCCCACGTGTCTGCGTGGGTCTTTCCCCCACCCTCAAAACGGTTAGGCTAATCACTCCAGTCATTGCCCTTGACCAAGGCAAGGTGGAACATCTGGAGTTGGCTCCCGGGCGCTAGTGTGTGTTTGCATGTGCATTAGGGTGCTGCCCGCTGCTCCTCGTAGTTAGGATGGGTTAAATGCAGAGAAAGCATTTCCCTATGGGTATCCATAAGAAAGTATCGTTCTTTCTTTTCTCTTCTGGAGACAGCGAGAAGACAGGGTGACGTCTTGGGACGGACTTCCATAGTAACAGAATTTGAAGTGTTAAAGTTCTTTGTTTTTGTCGCATTTACTGCTTTGTTGTGATAGCTACAGTAGAGAGAGCGGAAGGACAGAGCTGAGAGAAAGAGGATGACTTGCAGCAAAGTACACAGGCCGGAATCGAGCCCGCGCCCCTGTGGTGCACATGAACCAATGAGCCACGGGGCGCACAAAACTCGTGTATTTTAATAGTGGTAGGAATAAAGATGAAAATGAATAAAATTAAACCAAAGTCTTTTGTTTGTATTTTAAATGGGTAACAAATTGTGGAAGGTGTTTGTTTGTGCGTGCGTGCCTGTGTGTGTGCGTGCGCGCGTGCGCGCGCGCGCGCGCTAAAGCGAGAGGCTAAGATTCCATGTAGGATCATTTATAACCCTTTACAGACATGAGTGTTCTTGTTTTTCTCTGTGTGTGTCAGCAGCAGCGATGTGTGAGTCAGAGAAGGACTTGTATGCTGTGCTGGGAGCTCAGCCCTCTGAGTCCATGCAGCAGCTCAGACACAGATTCCAGCAACTGGCGTTACAGGTACACACACGAAAGCTGTACGAAATTGGTCTGGATTTTGTTTATATTCCTGCTGAGTGATTTGGGGTTCCAATCATGAAGTCTCTGAATCTTTAATTTTCTGTTTTGGTTTTGGTCATTTTTGAATCAGACTGTCCCTTATGTTAAGGTTCACCTGTTCGAAATTTTTCTTGCATTTCATCACCCTTTTATTATTTATTATTTACACGTGTGTGCACAGTACCACCCTGACCGCTACCGAGCTGCTGGTTCTTCTGAAGCAGATTCTGCTGCCAGGAAGTTTCTGGAAATTGCTGCAGCATGGAAGATACTGGCTGACGAATCGAGCCGAAGAGCATACGATGTGCAGAGGAGAGGTAATGCGGAGGCTCCCAAAGTGTGTGTGAGTGATGAGCTGACATCACTGTCATGTCATCGTCTGTCCACAGCTCATTGTTTGTTTTTATTCCTTTTCTCTATCTTTGTGTTGATGTTGCTAAATGAAATGTTTGTTCAAAAGAGAAGTTAAACACAACGTTAACACACGTGGTTTAAATTTTAGGATCTTTCAGTGCACACTGAAGAGCCCAGACTCACCTTCTCAGTCTTTCAAAACTACCACCAATTTAACAACCTAACACTCATTAATACAACCAGAGTTCAGCACTAATTAGTAATCGTTTGGACTAATTATCACTATCATGGTGTAAAACATGATATTGGCCTTTTTTTCTGAAGAGTCAAGATCTCTCCCAATGTATGTTCCGTTTACTTTTGTGTCCTCCATCAGTCCCTACCTCCATGGGACAGATTGCTTTAATACCTGCCAGCTCACGATCATCCTCCACAAAAATCCCATAATAATAATAATAGCAATAATAATATGAAGAGTAGCTGGTATTATATAAACTAGTGTTTAGAGGTGATAATACTGTCTGAAAGCTACAAATGATACACTTTGATACTGAGCTCACAAATGCATTAACGTTACCCTGTGATTGGTGTATGGGCATAGGCGCCGATCCCTCAGCCACGGGGAAAATGCACTTGTATGTATCCCGCCGGTGCCAAATTAACATTGATTTGATGGTAAACTCTACCGAGCATAGGTTGTGCGGCATAGCCCGCGATACAAAACCTATCAATTAACCAACAAAAGTACAGCTATAATGTGATTGGCTACGTAATGTCAGACGTCTAAATCAAAGCACACAAAGCAGAAAGAGAGAGAGAGTTGTATCCACTGGGCTGTATCTCTGCGCTGTGTGTTTGTGTGTCTTTGTGTGCGTGCATGCGCATTTGTGTGTCGTGATGTTGAAATGCATACGTTTGACTACTTTTATCAAAGTGTTGTAGCCTCTGGTTATTTCATACAAAGTTTATTGGGCGTGGGGGTGGGTATCTAGTGCCTATATACGGCATTTGCGGTCAACATCCACATTTCCAGGTGTGAAGTACATCCTTTACACCTGGAATTAGTTGAATTGATTGGAGAACATTAATGCGTCTTACAGGATAAATGTAAGCTTTATGTCACTGCTTCTCCATGACGCATGTGCACAACTCAAGGTTAATGTACAGATCTTTAAGTTCTCCTTTGTTTGCATAAATGAACCTGGTGAACAATGGCTGATACCATGTCCTTTGACGTCTGGCCTGTTTCTTCCTCTCCACACTCAACATAAGAAGGATTGGTACTTACAGCGACAGCTAAACTTGCTGATGACTTTGACTCATCACATTTTAAGGCTACGCAGAAAACTTAAAAGAAAAACTGTGGAAACAAGGATGTATGTAAACGTGTGTGTGTGTGTGTGCACGCGTGTGCTTTGTAGCTCTGCAGCTGAAACAGGACGGACCCGAGGATTCTACTGTCAGCCTGGAAGACTGCACTTGGGACCAGGGTACACGCACACACACACACACACACACACACACACACATACAGAGCACAGACAGCTTGTTTTAGTTTGATGATGTCCATCAGAAACCGAAAGTGACTTGAGGACAGTGGCCCCTTCAGACACAAACCCTTTACGTGTACGTGAATGGTGAGGGTTGATGGGTTGGTGAAACTGAGCGGTGATGTGAGTTGAAAGTGTTTGTGTTGGTGTGTTGATTCAGATGAGTGTGTGTACACATACTGCTGTCGCTGTGGAGGTCGATACCAAGTCACGGAGGAGGAGATTCAGAGGGATGACGATGAAGAGGGTGACGGGGTTCTGCTTGTTAGCTGTGATAGCTGCTCTCTCACTCTGTCCATCACCAAGATGTTTCGTTCTGCTGCTCACCGTCCATCCTGACTATGTGTACAGGTAGGAGCACTTTCTGTCTGTGGATGCATCACTTTTTGTGCTGAGACACAGATGATCTGCCTTTACTGCATCGGATGGTGTGCGTGTGCGTGTACCTGTGCTAGCCACTACGCCAGTGTTGCCCTTGACCAAGGCATTAGGCAGAAGATCTGGACTTGGTCCCCGAGCGCTGTTGTGTGTGTGTTCGTAGGTGCATGTGTGTGTTGCCCACTGCTCCTCATAGAGGTTGGGTTAAAATGCAGAGAATTAATATCCCTATGGGGATCAATAAAGTATCCTTCCTTCCTTCCTTCCTTCCTTTTCTGAAGGCTGCTCCTGCTTGTTTAATGGAGGACATATATACATTTTGAACATTAATTTACAAGGACAATAAGCAGAGCTACAGTGAGAATAAAGATCGTCAGAGGAAACAACGCAGCACAGTGAGCTCTCACTCTGTTGAGCTTAAGTACTGACGGACCTGTAGAGACTTTTTCAAATGGCTGCATCAGTTCAAGCTGTTAAAAGACTCCAGCATTTCATCCCTTTGATAGCCCCACCCACCCAGCCTCAGTCCCATCCACGTCCTTGTCAGTTGTTTGTTTCTTCTTATGTCTTCCATGGGACCGAAAGACATGAGTGAGGGAAATGTGGAAACAAATGAAGCTTAAGAACACAGCAGGCTGGACTCAGACCTGGGGACAAAGGACAGATGGACAGATGGACAGCTAGCAGATCAACTCAGATTTGTCCTATTTGCTTTCAGCACACCATGTTCACTTCCTTCACGACAGCGAAGCATTATGGGACATTCTGTAGTTGCATTCTGTGATGCAGCCACAACCATCAAACTTAACAGTCTTCAAATATTTCCCTTTATATAACATTAACTTTGATCTCTCCTCTTTGTGTTTTAGCTCACTAATAAAAATGAAGAAGCTCCTTAATCACATTGGTTTTCATTTGTGGATACAGAGGTTTGACAGCTTTCCTGTCTCCTAGGACATCTCACAGTGGTTTCAGTAGGCAGGCTGAGGGGCCTTGCTAAACTCTGGGGTCCTAACTACAAGTCTGGACCTGCCTGTTACCTTGAGTGATGCTAGCATACGCTGGACTCATGAAGTATAACACACACACACACACTGTCTGTTATTTCATGCATCCTTGATTGCCTGTACTGAGCAGAAGGATCTGTATTGTGAATGCATATACTGAACATGCATATAACAAATGTAAACAACAAGTTTCATGTTAAGTCAAATGTATTTGAATAGCCCAATGTCACATCGAATGTTTGCAAGGTCTTCACAGGCCCACATAATGACAACAGTTCCCAACCCAGCCCACAGCTCTCTAAGAAGACAAGGAAAAACTTTCCAAAATACCTTGACATGAAGGAGAAAAAAAAGAAGAAATTCAAAGAGATTCCCTCTCCTCCAACGGCCAGGTGTGTAGTCGAATCCACATGTGGGATACATGAATTAATAACATGGAAAGTTTATAATCGTAACAATGTAATGTCGCAATGTATACAATTTCCAATCAAATATTGAAATATTCCCATGCTCAAAAAACAGATAGAGATACCATGTAACACTCAGCAACAACATTAAACAACATAAATCACAAAATGTTTAACGACACAGACTAAGTTGTAATTTGTAACTGTTCCTCAGTAAGATAGATTTCTGCGTGGAGTTTGCGTGTTCTCCCCGTGTCTGCGTGGGTTTCCTCCGGGTGCTCTGGTTTCCCCCACCCACAAAGAACATGTATGTTAGGTTAATCATTCCTTCCATTTCCCCTGAAACAAGGCATGGTGGAAGATCTGGAGATACAGCAGATCTCACACACTCCCATCTTCAAAGAAGAGGAAAAATCGAAGTAATGAAAATAAAGTCGAACAAAAGAACTAATGAAAAATAAAGGGTTAAAGCTATGGTGTGAAAAACTAAAGTAAGATTAAAGGAAATTGCAAGGAAAACAGAGGGAAAGCCCCTATGGCCCCTATGGCCCCATCAGATGAACTGGGCCCAAGATTGAACCACAGGGCCCCACAACTATTGCCCCCCCCTGCCGCCCCCCACATACACACACTGGGATAAACGCAGGCCAAAGGTCACAGCTGACCACTGCATAAATTACCAATCATCTCCCTAGTATGCCTACTATCCATTCATCAGCCATTCATAGAGAGAGAAAGACAGGTAGCAACACGGACAGATGGACACGTGATGTTAATAGTTAATAGTATAATATTGAAGTGACACCAACCTCAGATCAGATTTAATTACGGCTCTTTAGATCAATGTTTGATCAGGTACAATGTGCTGCTATGACACCTGTAAACACTAGGTGGGGCTGTCTACCCAAATGCTTTGTTGTAGGTATGAGAAGGGGAAGGGGGGCGGGGGTCTGGGTGTGAGAAGTCGTATAGTAGTTGATGGACCTCTGTTGATGACATCATGTCTGCTAAAAATAAATAAATAGTCCACCCAAAGCAAATGATACAAATTTTGAAAATAATTAAGAAGAATTTAAAATTCATTGAACAATGGCAATCAGGATTAAAATAAAAGAAGAATTTCTAATTATAACAAGAATGTTCTTTGTGTCTTTGTAGTAATTTAATTCTTCTGAAATCAGGAAAATCCACCTGTGTGTTTGTGTGTGTGTGTCCCTCAGGGTACTGTGTAATTGGCTGTATCTGGTTGTTGTACGGTGGGGAGTTGTCAGCTCATTAACATGTTGTTATGTTGTTATTAGATTAAAGGAGTTTGAAAATGAAATGAAATCAGAATGAGCAGTCAAACAGCAAACATAGCAATTGATCTGCCGTATGATACCATGATGTTTTTGGACGATTAAAATTTAATTTTCATGCAGGATTACAAATAATCTCTTCTTTCAATTAGACCCCAAAATTTTAGACATGGAAAGAGTGCAAGAATTTTTTTAAATTTTCCATAAACTGCTCACAAATTTGTGGCACTTTTATGTAAAAAAAGAATCATCATTTGACCTGATGGTGGCACTGTACCTTCTCAACTTGACTATACAATCAAAATGTGTTGCCCCATTTTTCATCTTGTCTGAAACAATCAAGGTGTCATAAGGTGTGTTTTTTTTTCAGATGTAATTTTGAGCTCTGATAACTTTTGTCCATTGTTTCCTCTGTAACAATAAAATATACCCAGAAACCTACGACAAGGTGTGTGTGTGTTTGGTGGTGGGGTGGGGACTGTTATGACAATGACTGTTCCTATAGAAACCCCAGGGTGTGGGTGTCTGTCATGAACCACATGCACACCCTTGAGGGAACACACACACACAGAGTTGTTTACAGCATGTGTGTGTATATGTGTGTGCGCATGCGTGTGTTTGGCAGATCCTCTTGGGGCCTGTTTGTGTCAGTTTGGTCCCCAGGGTTCTGCAGGAAAACAACTGTACTCTGACTAAATGATGACAAACTGTGGGACTGTCTGTGTGGGTAATATTTGATGAAATTTGATTTGATTAGTTGAGCCTTGAAGTAGCACCGAAACCAGGTTGACATCACTTCCTCTGAGAGTGAGGGTGGGGGGGTGTTCTGTTAGAATGTTTAAATAAAAAACAAAGACTATCACTTCGACAACTGATTAATCATGGTTGACAGTGTGCATGCATAAACGGTCCTGTAGCTGAGACATGATGATGATGTTGGTCTGACGTTTCCTCATGAAGGTCCTGTCCTGTTTCCTTCTTGCTTGCCGTCCTTTCTGATGGTATTTATTTGGTTTGTCTTTAGGATGGTCCTGTTACCGGTTGTCCTTCATACCTGATGGTGTTGGTTCGATGTGTCCTCAGGATGGTTCTGTTTCCCGCTGTCCATCTTTCCTGATGGTGTCGGTCCAATTTGTCCTTAGGATGGTCCTGTTTCTTGCCATCCTTCCTTCCCGATGGTGTTGGTCTGATGTGTTCTCAGGATGGTCTTCAGGCTTTGTTGCTGTTGAAGGTATGTTGTTGTTATATATTCTGGGATGTCTGGGGTGCCTGGACCTGTAATTGCACTCCATTCAGAGTATTCTGCATTCTACTCTAATCAGTCTGTTATTGTTGAAAAAGAAGCTTTGTTAGAGATTTATTTAATTGAAAGAGCTAATTTAATTAATGTAATTTTTCATTTAGATACATACAAAAACACATGTGTTAGGTTAATCACTCCTGCTGTTGCCCCTGAGCAAGGCAAGGTGGAAGATCTGGAGTTGGTCCCCGGGCGCTGTTGTTTGCGTGTGTTTGCATGTGTCGGCTGCCCACTGCTGCTCATTGAGGATGGGTAAAAAAGCAGGGAACGAATTTCCTTACGGGGATCAATAAAGTACCCCTCTTTCTCTTCTTTCTCATGATGATATAGCTGCATATTTTGAAACAGGAAAGGAAACCCTGTCCTAGCATTCTGTTTTAATAAGTTCTTATTGATGATATTTCACATCTGGCATTTGCTTTTGTACTAGAAAATACCAGGATATATGTTGTGTGTCACTATTCAGCCTAAAGATACAGAGATGTGATTTTTGGTCCATATCTCTCAGCCCTACTGCTGAGGTTTATGAAGGTTTCGTCTTTTTCCAGTCTGATAAAGTCATCTCTTGTGCTGTCCACGTCTGTGGTCTTTGTCTTGATTCGTGGGGAGACCGACGTCTTGGCTGATGTGAGTGCTGATGCTGATTTATTTTATTTATATGCTGTGATTAATAACTTCATGGTTTTGATGTCCTTGTAAGTTGATTTGAAGGCCACATTTTTTTAAGAACAGAAAAATTTTATCGGATTTTTCAGTTAAGTTAAAAAAGTCTTGAAAAAAGGTTTATGATTGGCATATTTAGATTTTTTATGTTTTGGCTAACGACCAGATGGGGTTAGGGGTTGATGGTTTGTGAGCTGAATTACTTGATAACGTTGAAATTAATTTTCATCAACTTGGTGGGTTGATAGATTTTCCCTTTCGGCTGAGGAAGACTGTCTTTGTAGAGGTGTCCTATGTTTGAATACACAGAAAAGATGGCAATGATGATACAGTTGTATATGAATTTTGATTTTTGTGGAATTGAAACTGTTCAGTTGGATCTTTACGCTGGCCAATCATCAGCTTGTCCTTCTGCGCTCTGTGAATGCTGAACTGGTCAATAAATGTCCAATACGTTGACTAGAAATCATTTCAACTTTACAAAGGACATTTTTGCTCACTGCACATTTCACACATAGATACTTTTCTTTAATATGCACAGGACGCAGTAAGTGATTACTTCCTCCTGCTCTGCCCCCCTCATGCTAATCGAAACTGGAATTATGTCTAACCTGGGGACAGAGTGAGACAAGAACAGAGAGACGCCAAATGTCCAATTTATGTCTGTGTGAAGGAGCTCAGGCGTACCTATGTGCTGCTTATGTGCAGCCCAAATCCTCTTGACTTTGTTAAGTTGGTGTTAAACTCCTCCAGCTGAGCTCTTGAAGTGGATTTTAGTCTATTTTGTGGACATCCTTCAGTGAAAGGACCCCAGCCGCCTGCAGGTATGAGCTGGGAGCTGAATCCTCTCTGCTTACTGGACCAAGGTCACATTTGTGGGTGTTGGGGTCATTTTGTGGTGTAGTGAGCCGTGATGGATGCAGGGATGGTGGATCCCAGCGTTGGTATTGAGATGCAGTCAGGTTGAATTGAGATGTTGTGAGCGATATTTAAAGTATTGTGCAGCTGTATTGAAATGTATCAGAGCACAGCTAATTGAAGCTGAGCAGCTTTGTAGTGGTGGTGGTGGTGGTGGGAGGGGATTGTCCCTGCTGTTGCAGCACTGTATTGTCCTTAAAGGGGATCCTCCAGGCTAAAGCAGCAGACAAAGAGGACAAGTTAGTCTCCTGCTCTGTGTTGTCTGTCCCTGTAAGACAACAGGCACAGATTAAACTGCTGTGCTGTGTGGCCCAGTCCAACCTACATGTGTGATGCGTGCCCCAGGGCGCCCTCTGTGTTTGATGTGGAGAACAGCTCAACCTCTCTTTGTCCCTCCTCACACTGAGCCTAAAGAGCTCTGCTCACACGTCAAAGCTCATTCATTCATTTGATCACTCTATTATTCAGCCACAGCAGGCAGTGAGCTCAGCACCTCAGACTGCAGCTCACAGCTGAAACAAATCACACATACACACACGTTCACTCAGTCATGAAGTGAGAGAAAAACATGTCCATATTGATTTGATATCGATGTGTGATATCACTGTCAGACAGGAAGATGTTCTGTTTTCTGGGAGAAAGACTTTTTGAAGTTGAGTTATTGAAGAAATAAAACCAAATAACGTAAAATGACAAAGAGGCAGAGGTCAATCTTTCCGCTGTATCACTCATTGCATGGCTCGCCAAGTTTTAGTTTAAAGATAATAATTACACACTGACTCTGGTCTGGACGACAGTAATAGAAGCAGTGGTTGGTATGTGCAGAGGTCTCAGAATGCTGCTCCGTATTTCACCGCATCTTTCATGGTGCTGTTTGGTCCCAGGGGTTCCACACTGGACTTTCTTATTGCCGCGATGTTTAACCAGGGTCACCAGTCAAACACTTCAACACGATGGTGTGATATGATATGAGCACACCTGTTCCACGTATCCGTCTCTTGCTGTAGTAAAATCCATTCATTCATCATATCCATCCGATCATCAAGGAATGTGTTGATAGACGTGAGACCATAGATACCCAGTGAAGGGTTCTGGTTGGGTCTAACCCAAACCCTTACATCCTGGGTGTGGATTTGATGTCATTCCAGAGTAACTTCAGTAAAAATCTTTGTTGTTGTTTGTTGCTCTGATGTACAAGCTGTATGTCAACTACATAGGAAGCTCAAATGTTGAACAAACTATCACTGAAGAAGTCCACCTAGAATCCGGCATAGCTTTCATACTTGCTTGAAAAAAAACACAGGTGTCCCTTGAAAAATGTCACTAAAAACAAACCCACATTGTTCAGTGTTGTTCACATTGAAGCTTTAGAACACTTCAGAGAAATCTGACATGTCAAACATTCAGTTGATTTCCATCTGGTCCCATCAGTCTCTCTGTCCATCTGTCCTCCAAATATCTGTCCCTTTATGTCCCAGTGTCATTACCATGCAAATCAGGGTGTAAATTGTTCATTTCTAATTAGAATGTAAATGATGATTGTTTGTTTTGTATGGACACCAACAGGTGCAAAGAGACAAACAAAGGAAGGATGGACACATTCTTCTTCTTTTCTATTCATCACCCTGTGTGTGTGCCTGAGATTTCAAAATTTCATATTTTATATCACCACCAATATTCCTCAAATGTGAAATGTGGTACAATTGTTTGCAAAATATTTTCATTTGTATTTTTAATGACATGTATATTTTAACCTTAACATAACCTTTAAATATTCCTAATATACACTGAAATGCAGTTCCATTTTAAAGTTGATTCATATAACTTTTTCTGCCTCCTTTGGAAGACAAATCTCAAGTTGACTGAAACCCATTTTTTTCTGTCCTTCTGTTGGAAAGACAAAAAAAACCTATTAGAATTAATCTAACTTTAAAAGCCGTTCAGTGATGAATCATGACCTGCTTTGTATAATTCAATATGATATATATAGTGTACATATACTGTATATCTGTGTGTGTGTACATATATACAGCTACAGCTCCCATGTTGTTTACATTTAAAATGTAGTTCAAATTAATGATCATAGATGTCACAGAAAAAAAATCAAAGATCAATACAAATGTGTAGGGTTACAAGAGGCTCAGTGCACAAGCAGCACATTCGCGCACACACACACACACACGCGCACACACAGATTTCCATAATAAGCAGGAATAACCCAGTGAACCTGTCATGGTTCTGTACTGTTTGATGGAAGGCAGGGAGCCATCACTGATCACTCTCCAGACGCTCTTTAATCATTAGCGTTAGCACAAAGCCGTTTGATAATGACAGTAACTGATCGCTGCTGACATGATGTGGATTGTGTGAGATGTAATGGAATGAAAGTTTGAGGAGTGGAGCTGCAGGTCATTTCTTTCTGTCTGTCTGCGTGACAGCCATCAACTTGTCTCGCTCTCGTCCTTTCTTTTGCTCTTTTGTTAGGTAAATGAGGAAAGGTTGACCCCATTCTCATTTTGCAGCCACCCGCTGGCAGGACGAAATGACGAGATGAATGAATGAATGAGAGACAGCAAGAGAGCCAATGAATAGTTCTTCTCTTCTATTCAGCACCACCTCATTTCTCAGTTTGTAGTGTATGAAATGTGTGTGTGCGCGCGTGTGTGTGTATAATATGTGAAGCTGTGTTAGTGAGGCTCTGAGGCAGTTTGATTTGATTATACTTATTTCTTTGTTAATTTGATACATCAGAAACATTTTATTTTCACAGATGATTGATTTGACTCAATTATTGTGATTTTGGTTTAAATCAACACATTTTGAACTTCACTGAATTCAGAATATGGCATCAATGATTTCAGGCGGAATTTGATTTAGGGAGGAATAAGCGATGCAGTTGAATTTCCAATGTGGAGTACAAAAGTTCTCACTTCATACAGCCAACGGCGCGAATCAACCAGAGAAACACAGTGACGTTCATTCAAAGATTCAGTCTCGAACAATGTTCTATATTCACTTTGCCTTCTAAAATACTACCTAGAATAAAATAGATTAAATGGGTAGAAAAAAAAATAGAACAAATGGATAGAAAAATAAAATAGATCAAATGGACGGAATAATAAAATAGAATAATAATGTAGGATGAATGCCCATTTAGAGTTTATTTCTTCGTGTACATGGTGGGTCAGAGCAGTAAAAAACTCAGTTGATTCATCAGTTTATTTGAGTGGAAACTTTTAATCTCAGACGCTTTATATCATTGTGACTCTTCCTCCAATATTAATCTCTGCAGCCTAGAGAGGACATGACTCTCAGATTTTGCTGATTTGTACATTGTGTTAATACCAGTGTGTCCATTGTGGTTCTTATATAGTAAAATGTTTATGAATGAGCAGCACTTATTTAGCTCAGACTTTTTTTTCCTTTTTTTGCAAATTGCATCCTGTTTCACATTTGTTTTCTTTTTTTCTGACTGAAGTTTGTGATACATGCGTATGAGAGTCAAAACACAAACAAAATAGTTACAAAAACAACTGTACATATCAAATTGCATAATAGAAAGGAAGGAGAATGGAACAATGAAAAAGACATTATGATGTCCCTGTTTTTGTCTTTGCTGCAGTTATGGCGCTGTGGTTCTCACTGTGGCCTCACAGCCAGAATGTTGTTGGTTCGAATCCTGGTGTGGCTTTATTCATCAGATCACCTGCTGGGCCTTGTGAAGGTGAGAATTCTCATGACCTGCATCATCATATTTACATCTTCTTTGGGTTTTTGTTTCTTCATAGATATCCTCTGGATTTGGTGTGTGTGTGTCTGCGTGTCTGTGTGTGTTTTCATCTGCAGTTTTTGGCACTTTAACTTTTTCGCTGCAGGTAAAATCTTTGGATTTAGTCCATGATCTACATTAGAGTCATTTCATATTCAGCTCTGGATTTAAACAAAAGTAAACAGAAATCAGCAGAATCCATGTTGTGAATGTCTCTACACATTCCAGGCCGAGATTTAATCCTCCCAAATTAGTTTCATTTCACTATGAAGTGAAGGTGAGGGAGGGGAAACAAGAGATTACGTTTCTCCCAAGAGGTTTGTCCAGTGGATATCCAACATTTGTCCATCTGTGGTCCAGAGTTTTCATTGGCAAAGCACCGCTTACCTTCCTGAGTTTGCGACATCACTGGACAGACTGGATTATCTTTCTGGGTCAGAGACAGTTACGCATCTGTAATGAAAGCTGATGGAGATGATGAGACCTCAAAGTTGTCGTCGTGGGTTGGTTTACTGTAGCTCGGTGGCAGGGGTCCCTAACTCGGCTCCCTGTGTAGCCTAGACTGCATGTTTTCCATCTCTTAATTGCTGAAAACACTAATTCGCTCAGTCAGCTGTGTTCGCCTGATCAAGAGTTGTTGCCGCCCAGAAACAGCACACCTGATGAGTGTATACATCTGATCTGTGAAGGACAGAGGCTCACTTCAGTTTAATGTCCTTTTCCAAAGATGATCGGCACATGCATATTTTTTTGGAAAATGACCTGTTTGTCTCTTATTCAACCAGCAGAAATGTCTGCACGCACAGTAAGAGGACATTTTTATTCTGACGGTGGCAGGAAAAAGTCGTATCTGACTCTGACCAGCATCATGCACCAGCAGACAGGGGCAGCACAGCTATATATGTGTTCCATCATCAGATCCCCCAGTGAACTTTACTCGGTAATGCACAAACACCAGGAGGCTGTTATACAACAATTACACGTCTGTGCCTCCTCGCTGGCATTCAGCATAAGAATAACCTTAAAGATTGGAGATCACGTGTTCATGTGACTGGTAGAGGGGTGTATGGTGGATTTGTGGATTGTAAATGAGAACCTTACATTATGTGGCTGCCATGTGAAGACTTGCATGTTGACTTTACGTCCATCTCAGGACATGTGGTGACCGTCCCAAAGGTCACACCTCCAGCCTCATCCAACCCTTAAACTGTCCACCAATAATTTAGTTTAGAATGAATTCTTTTCAACATGAGGCACCAAAATACTAAAGCTGTGGTTGCGTTGCTGTATGATGTAAGTCTTTGTATGTAGAAACATTCACACTCATCTGCAGAATGATAATAAATTGGTCTCTGGTTTCACTCCGCAAAAGGTTAATTTTTATCATTCAGTCACACATTTGTGATGTTTACAGTCATGTGGGTTCAGGAAGGAGTAGAAATTATATCACTGGAGCCGTGGCCAGTACTGTGACATGTTTGTATCACTTCCTGGTACTTGGACTGGAACTGATACCCCAGGAGAAATCAGACCTGAAAAATTGAGCACAAAGAAAACCTCAGTGAGTTTTTATCCATGAAAGTAGTTTTCAGTTAGTTTAATTTACATTGCTGCTATGTGGCTATATCATGCTGAAAGTTTCTGTCTCTATTGTTCCCTTGTAGACTGACTCCTGACCATAGTCCTGTAGGTGAAGAGCTGGATTTGATTGATCTTTCATTGTCCTTCTCTCAAAGTTTCTCTTGATTATTGATCAGGTCTTCATGTAGGAAATCACACTGGGATCTTTATGAATCCCTCTGTTCTCACTGTCTGAATGTGTGACCTGTAAATCTCTTTGGATAACGGGAAGTATTTACCTGTTGAGGATGCTGCAGAGGTCATTGATTGGCTGTTGGTGTGTGGCTGCAGGTGTGGGGGGGTATAAGTCTCATAAGTTCTACCGTTGACCGTGGGGCTGGTGGGCAGCATGCAGGAATAAGAGGTCTGACTTGATGTCTGCAAATATAAATTCAGATAACTGTAGTACGAAGATGTTTGTTAGAAGTTCACGATCAAGGCTCAGCAAAGAAATGGTTTGACGAGGGGAAGAGACAAATATGATGGTCATCAAAGAGACTCAGTGATGGAGGGGGCTGTGCTATGCACAAAAAACTATATTTATGTTTTCAACCATGAATATGTCAAACTTTGACTTCTGCTGAATTTAGGACAAGCGTTTGTGGACTTGAATTATTGGGGCTGAGCTCTGAATGTGGCTTCAGAAAGTATCAGTAAATCCATGTTACGGTGACTAGGTGTGAAGTTTACTCCTCGTGTACTCCTGATGTGTTCTGATGGATCTTACTTGCATAGGCAGGCTGGCAGCCATATTGAAGCTCTGCATGGCTGATATACTGTAGCTGCTGGAAAGAACAGAATCTGATCGGCCCAACATGGATCCTGAGGAGAGTCCATGAACATGTGACACGTGTAAACTGACGGAAAAGGATATCTTTATTTTGAATGAATTTAAATACATTCCTAAATTTCTGTGGTAGCACTACAGCGTGTTTTGTAGTACCTGGTGCAATACTTTGTGGTAGCGGTTGGTAAACGCTGGTTGTATTGAAGCTGTGGTTGTTCGAACTTCCTGCCTGCCGGCGTTGATTTCTCAGCTTTTCCTCTCTTCTCCACTTTGCTCGTCTGTTGGAAAACCAAACCTGACAAAACAAAAAAATAGAAGATCAAAGCAGATTAAACTCCTGACGCTGAACCCGAGGACAATGGTGCAGATTTACTTGTCTTTATTGATTGTCATACAGTGAGTTTAGACCTCTCTGTTGCTGCACATTGAGCCAAGATTTGGAACAGTTTGAACATGTCTGGACCTAAAGAAGCATTTCAGTTCGACATGACTGAATCTATGAACACAAACAACAAGGACATTAAGGACAGAACCAACCATAACTCACCCTAACCAACCGTAAATAACCCTTACCATCACTAACAACCCTAATCAACAACAGACACATTGTTGTCTCAGGTAAAAGCCAAAAAAAGCAGCGGATTAATGAGCCGATGCGTACCTTAGACAATGTGTTCGAGATAAAATAAAATTCATTTATCCCACACATTACAGCAGCTCAAAGGGTACATTTAGAAAAAGGAATGAGAGGCAATAAAAGTGGAGACAAACTAAAAATAGAATAAAAATATAAGAGAATGAAAAATATAAAATCTGAATAATCAAACTATGCACACTCTTTCTTTCTTGAACCAAAATGGGACACAAAGGTCAAAGAGGAACACATGGGTAACAAGTACAACAAGTGCACATCGGCTTTAATCATACAGACATTTGTTGTTTAGTTTTGACATAAGTTTTGACAGTGCATAAGATATTTTATATTTAAAGCTATGTGCATAAAACACACACACACACACACACTCACACAATTTACCTGTATCCGAGCCTCTGGTAGGTCTATTTTGGCAGCGAGTCGTTCTCGAGCAAACACATCTGGATAGTGAGTCCTTTCAAATTCTGAAACAGAGACATACATCGATACATGGAGACGAGGGAGAAACAGGGAGAGAGGGAGAGGGGGGAGAGAGGGTCTGTTCTGTATGTATTAAGGTGTTCTGTACATTGTAAGGTGTTCTGTACGTAGTAAGGTGTTCTGTACTTTGTAAGGTGTTCTGTACGTATTAAGGTGTTCTGTACTTTGTAAGGTGTTCTGTACATTGCAAATTTTGGTCACCTTTCTCCAGAGCCTCGATCTGTTCTTGAGTGAAGGACGTTCTGTTTCTTTGGAGTTTTCTCTTCAGCTGAAGCCTCAGCTGTGTTTCTTCTGTGTCAACACCGTTGGAACTCTCTGACATGCTGTTTTCACCTCCGTCTCCCTGAGGACAATCTGAAAGAAAGAAAGAAAGAAATTCCCAGTCGACAGCTTCATGAATGCAGTGGAAAAAAGAAGCGTCTCTAAATATATTTTTGTAGTTCGTATAATCCACACATTTCACACGAGCTTATTCATGTGGTTTGTAGAAGCACTCTTTATCTGATCTCTGACCTGATGTTTGAGTGCATGTAGACCTCTCCACCATGTGATAATTTATGGATTCAGATACAGATTTAGTGCTTTGGAGCTGGGACCGCATAGTTTTGTGCCTTCGTCTGGGCTTTTGTAGAAGATGTAGTTGTGATCATCAGGCTGTGACTGCTCACATGAGGATGCTGATCAGCAGATATGAGTCTGTGAATGTTTCAGTGATGTTGGTTCCAAACGAGGGCCCCTCTGCAGGCACAGCTTCTACCCATTATAGGGCAAACTGTTGTGCTCTGTCTTGAATATCACAGAATAATATTTTTACACACCAACATGATCAGAGATCCTTGGAGCTCACATGCCGTGATTCCCTCTTCACACCATGCCATTTTGGCCCACATTTCACTTGGCAACAAAATTGGAGTGAGTGCTGACAAAAGGCCTGATAGAGGACACACCATACGGATCAGGGTCCCCCAAGCTCCGATCCTCATTTATAAAGAGGCATTGCAGACGCTCTGAGACATCAAATGTCTTTAATATTTGAACGACTCAACAACATGTGGTGTCAATCCACGGACTGACAGAGGGACAAACAGCCAATGAGAGTAAAGGTGTAGGGTAAAGGACAGGACACACATTTGTCCAGGGGCGTAGTTGCTAAAATGTGAAGTTGTGAGTTAATTAAAAAATATTAATCTCATCTGAAAGAGCACACCTGGATTAACAGAAAACAAGATCAAGATTTTTTTTGGAATAAATGAAGCCTCTAAAAAATAAAACTCCATTGAGTCTCACTGAGTTGTATGTTTCTTAAGATATAAATATGGTCACTATTTGTAAAATTGCTTCACTTGCATCACTTGTACAGAATTAAAAGTCCGTGTTCTCCTGAAAAACAACTAACAACAGCTCACGTTTAATGCCGAGTAACAGAATGGGCTCAGTATAATGACATTGGTGACTTTAAGGGGTTAAACCACACCAGAGCCTGAGTGGAGTCTGGGCAGCTGTATGATGGATTTATTTTTTTACGTCATCTCTCCAATGATTAATCTCACTCTGAGCCTGATGTTCTGTGTTTTAAGTCAGTGAAGGTGCAGAGCTGAGACATTTCAGAGAGGAGATGATGTCTCCACGTCCCAGTAGGACGAATTATTCATGATCCCAGCAGACACAGGATGAAGCCAATGCTCGGAGTCACAGCCAGTCAGGCAGAAAGTAACACAAATGAGCCCAGACGGCCCTC